>CM076582.1:1367655126-1367924429 GCA_034641835.2 Pinus albicaulis | reverse complement strand
TTTTAGATAACAATAAAGTTGGCCAAAATTTCCAAAAATACATTTTCTACAACCTATGTTTTTGGTAATGAAGGTTTTGGCGGAGCTTTTAACGGAATTTCAACACAACTAAAAAACTTGGGTGGCTAGAGGTTATTACGGATGTGTTTTTCATCGGTGCACTACTAAGGTGTGAACAGACCGGTGCGTGTCATATAGACAGTCGGCTCGGGGCTGTCGAAGGTGCATGCACTGGGATGTAAAGGTACATAATTGTACTGGGCACATTGTAGGTGATACAATGCACAGGGATGTTCTAGTTCGTATTGGGATTTGTGTAGTGCCCATATGTCCTATCAATGCACCAGTACATAGTCTAATTGAAGCGCACTGGTGCGCAATATTAGACAAATGCACTGATTGTTCTAATTCGTATTGGTATTTGTGCAGTGCCCATAGGTTGTACAAATGCACCGGTTTGTAGTCTCACATAAACACATCGGTGCGTAGTATCACACAAATGTACCGAGATTTACAATTGGTATTGGTATTTGTGCGATGCCCATAGGTTTTAGAAATGCACCGGTGTGTTGTATCATACAAACGCACCGGTGTACAGTAACTGACACGCACCGATGTTCATTTTGTATATTTTAGAAACATCGACCTGTGACAGTGAAATTATTGTGATTTTTTAAAATTCATTATTCATCAAAAGTCAACACATCTTATAACAATACTCATATTAATTAAATTTTTATTAATGCATTTGAATGTGATGTTTGGATTAATTGGTTATATCATATCATAATTATTGTGATTTTTAAAAATTCATTATTCATCAAAAGACGACACATATCTTATAATAGTATTCATATCAATTAAATTTTTATTAGTGCATTTGAATGTGATGTTAGGATTAATTTGTTATATCATATCATCATATTTCACATCTCTTCATTATAGTATTTAATCATCCATAAATTTAATCAATGGTGTTACATTTCACATTAACAATGGATAACACAATAGAATAAATTAAAACATATATATATATATATATATATATATATATATATATATATATATATATATATATATATATATATATAAGACAACCTTTGTCATACAAAATGGGACAGTTATTGGTATCCCTTTGTCTTTCAATTGGGACACTATGTCCATTACATTAAAAAAAATGTCAGATTTCACAGAAAAATATTTCAAAAAATACAACACCTTGCTTTGATATCCAAACATAATGATCATCATTCTTCGCTTAAACTGTTGTCACTGCTAGAGCTACTTCCATGACTTGGGTTATTTTTATGAATTTTTTGTTCACGATGTTGATTGTTTTCTTCTTATTCACCTTCCATCTACAAACATAAAAATAAACTATAATGAGTGTATATACATTGGTGAGAATACTGAAAATTACAATATTAAATAATATACATCAATGTAAATCGAAAAGAAATGACGTACCATAGAAACAATTGACTTGTGAACTATACACATTATTTCAAAACCATGTAGTATGCCATCTTCAAGATTTTATCTGTTGGCATAGTTCCATAATTTGTTTCCTACAAGTTTTATACCCCATAACAAATCATATATTTAATATAAAACATTTTTTTGTTCTATTAATTATAGACGGAGCTAAGTAAAACAAGATCGATAGATGCTTATAAATTCCACAATTAATTTCTGATATGCCAATATATATTGACAACCCATATTTAACCTAATGTCAATGAATTTGCTTGATGGTTCCTCTTTGTATGTTAGCACCAGTTTGAAGACATTCAATGATGATTTTTGTAAAACAACTTAAAAAATACAAAAATGAAATCTAGTTAAGTTGTTAGAAGGAAGTAACAATTACTCACAAACTTAGATATCAACCCTTTTCTTCCTTTTCATGCTATTTTATGTGATGAATGGGTTCCATTTTCTTTTATTTTCTGCAAGAAAATACTTGAAAATTAATATTTAATGCTAAATTGTTTATTTATTGTATCTAATGATCGAAAAATTCAATGATTACATATTACATTTGAAGCACTTTGTTGTTGAAATGACTCTTGCGATGCAATGTTGTCCATTTCTTTAACCATCTCCTTGTACAACTTTTTGGACATTCCTACTAGCATATTTCTGATATCAGCTCATTCATCTTTTGAGATTTTCATAAGCATCCTGAAAATGTAGCATGGCAATAAACTATTTACTTTTTATATTGATATATGAAAAGTAAAGATAACAAAAGTGATATTTATAAATAATTCTAGACAAACATTTAAAGGAATATTACTTTTTCATTTCTTCCTTTTTGTTGTTTTGTGTTTTTTCTTTTAAAAGTCTGACATGTCTCATTGACCAATTCTCTGGAAACTCTTCCTGTAGTTTAGATAAAATTTGGTTCTTGGAATCATTGGATTGATTTTTGTATTGTAAGTGCAAAAGAACATCTATACATTCATTCCACTAAATCCCCCAAAATTTTGTAAAAGTTTCCCCCCCTTTCGTTAACCTCCAACACCACTCCAGATGAACTAAAGAGCAATTCATTTTCATTTGCATGTTCTATTTTTTTTTCTTTTTTTAGAAAAACATTCCTTTTCTGAGTTTTTGGTCCCCGTAGAACATTAAAAAAATGTGAATTAATCTATTGTTTGACACATGTTATCTAATATTTTAAGTATATTATTAATGAAAATTAAAAAAAGAAACTCATATTTGATCGAGAGTATTTTTTCATTCACCTTATTCATACTTTTGCAATTTTTCAATCAAGATTTTACGCTCTTCTGGTCCTAGATTAGAAATAACCTTATCAAGCTTCATCGTTTTGTGGCTTTGCATGATACACAGTAAACAATACATATTAGTTAAACTTACATATAATTCAAAAATAATATTTTTTGTAAAGAATTTACAGAGAACTTGTATTTTTTTCTTTTCTTGATGTGTTATTAGTATTTTTGTTACTTGATCTCTTGTCAGCCATTTATTTATCAATATGAAACATGCACCATATCATTCATTAATATATTTTATAAATAAATTGTTAAATTTTCAGGTAAAAAAAAAAATAGCAAGAAATCGGTACACTTTTCATGGTGTATGCACTGAATTCAGTGCGCGGTGGTCTTATAAATGCACTGCCCAAACAATATAAAACACTTTATGGTGCTCTATGTCACCAAGGAGCACTAGTGTGTTCCATGTTAACCACCGCACCGATTAACACAGAAAAAATAATAAAATTCATTTAGTGTTAGTTTTTGTAGCATATGGTGTCATTGAGGGGGCAGTGTGACCTATTCTTATAAACACCCTGCGCAAAAAAGGGACCACCTTACGGTGCTCTCTGCCAACTAGGGGACCCAATGTGTTATATGTTACATGGTGCACCGATTAACACAAAATAAAAAAAAAATATTTTTTCCAAACAGTACTTGAGCGGTGCGTTATAATTAAATATTGCGTTGGTGCCCTATTTTACTTATGGCACACGGATTTTAAAAAAAGTTTTTAATTTTTTTATCAAACAGTACTTGCGCGGTGCACTAGGATAAGCCAATGCACCAATGCACTAGGTTACATAGGGTGCACTAATTAAATTTTTATTTTTATTTTTAAATTCACGCGAGGGCAGACATAGATTGGGATTCGACTATGCAAGTCGTCCCATGGGTTGGATGTCATAGGCCTATATATATAGCAATACAAACCCTATAAATCGAAAATGAAAAGCCCTACTTCTAAAATCATAGAAACAAGAAGAAGCAAGTGCATAAACAAAAAGAATAAAGGGTTTAGGGATAAGATGGATTTTTATTTTTATTTTTATTTTTTAATTTATTTAATTTATTTATTTATTTATTTTATTCCTAAAAATGAACAACAAATTGAAATTTTATAGAGCAAAAAATGTAAAATAAAATAAAACTTAATCACGATATCGTTTGAAATTCTATGCTATAGGGTTTAAATCACCATAGGTTTGGAATTATGATTGTCTGAATACTTATGTTCAAAATTATTTCGCTGCTCCACAGTGTTGTCCTGCTCTCTTGCTCTAGGTATGTTTCGTGAAAATCTCTGGTTGAATTTTTTTGCAAAAATATTGAAATAATGAAAAGTGTTTACTATTTAAAGAATTGTTTTATGAAATTAGATTTTTGAAAACATTTTTTCCACTCATTTTTCAATTTACCTCTTTTTTTTTCACTTAAAAAAAATAAAGTTGTGTTTTTTTTTATTTGCAAATTTTCGTCACCATTGCGTACATTAATAAAACTGCACCGGTGCATCATTTAATAACATGGCATCTGTGTGTAAGTTAATAACATGGCACCGGTGCAGAGTAACTAAAACCACACCGGTGCAGTTATTTGTACATAACAACCGATAACAATAAGTCCATTTTTAAGGCACTGAAATTACTTTTAGGTGTGTGCGCTAAAATTTATTGTTGATTTTTCTCAAATGCATAATAAAATATCATAATTATATCGAATGGAAAATTCTTCAAAATCCAACTCGTTCCATAATATTTCTCAAATTCCATCGTAGAGTTCTCCCTATCCATCTCGAGACGTAATAGTTACTGCATATTTTATTTATATTTTCATTATCTAATTGAATTTATGTTTTTAATCCATGTCAATCAACTTAATAAAATTTATAATGTATACAAATTTTTTAGTTCATGCAGATTTAGAATCGAGTTCAGATGCACAAAATAATCAAACTCCAAAACATCGGAAGCTCTTATCAGGAGCAGCATATAGCAAGGCGCATTTGGTAGATGAAAATGGACAACCGCTTCACCCTGCCAATTGTAATACATCTTCTAGCCACAATCCAGGGACAATAATGGTAATAATAATTGTTTGGTATATTAATGTAATTATTAATTTCAGCATCAAAGAAATTAATCATGCATTGTCAACGTTATTACTAATTGATATCATAGATTTTCTACTGATCATGTTCAAATATATTTTTTGAAATTATTAGGATTCTAGTGATGATGACCGACCTACCTACCATCTTCTGTTGCACCTCGTGATAATGTCAAATCGATAGAAGGCTGAATTAAGATAAAAATTATGAGAGGAACGATACCAACAATGGTTGAATCAACCACTGATTCAATTCTTGCTACGTCCAAATTCACCAATTAGGAATGACAACAGAAATAGTAGTTCTTCACAAGCTGGCAATGGAGGTAATAAAATAGAGGTTGGTATGGATGATTACTTAAGAGATATAACTTCCATGGAGACAATGTTGTTAGATGCATTCCAAAACGATGATCCACTAGGGGATGATGCTCATATCGCTGACACCTTTTTCTAAAGCCTTAAATTTGCTTCCGCCACCCCTCTCTTTGGACCTGGTGGTCAGTCAAAGTCTACCCAGTTGGGGACAACGATGTTACTATACAACTTAAAAGCAAAGTTTGGCTTGTCAAATGCATGTTTCTCGGAAATTTTGAGGTAAGTTACCATAAAGTCCTCCCTTATATAAATTTGATAAATATAATCACACAATGAACATTACAAATGGTCAATTTTATGAAAGTTAATAATTATATCAGCAATAATGTACATTCAATTTTTTCCATGATGATCACAAAATACAATTTATTCAAATAAAAGGTTCTTCCGAGTGATAATGTCTTGCCCGGTAGCTGCGAAGAGGCAAAGAAATTGTTGAAAATATTGGGTGTTGAGTAAATATCATATCATGCATTTCCAAATGATTGTATTCTATATAGAGGAGAATATGCAGACAAAGAGATATGCCCGAAATGTGGGCATGAAAAGTATGATAAATAAAAAAATAAGGGTAAATCACGTGGTCCTCCTTTTAAGATATTGAGGCACATGCCTATAATCCCAAGGATTCAAAGGCTCTTTCATTGCAAAGAATAAGCTATGTTGCAGGGATTGCATGCCTCACATAGAAGTGAGTTGGGAGTTATGTGAATCCCAACTGATTCAATAGCCATGATGCATATAGAGGATACATGGCCCGAAAAATTCAAGGATGAAGTATGAAGTCTACAACTCAGCATAGCCATGGATGGCGTCAACCCATATTCCCTCTAGAACACCAACTATTCTATTTGGCCTATAGTAGTGATCAATAAAAATATTCCCCCATGGTTGTCCGTGAAGAATGAACATCTTATGTTGGCTCTCATAGTTCCTGGTAGAATACAAGTGAAGGATATGGATGTCTACTTACAACCATTGGTAGATGAATTGAGGGAATTATGGGATGGGATAAATATATACGATGTATCAATACCAATCGTAGCAGAGAGGAGTTTTACGTTGTATGCCATATGTGCTTACATGACAGATGATTATCCAGGCTTAGGAGTTTGCTCTGGTAAATTACATGTTTATTGATTTGTTTATATACATAACAATATTCTTTCACATATTATTTATTTAATTTGTTGTAATTGTTCTGATCTTCATGATATTCTTTAATGTGCCATGCATATAAATTGTATACAATAATCTCACAGGTCTTGTAACAAAAGGGTATTTTGGATGTAAATGTTGTGGAGCTTCTCTGAAAGCTATATGGTCCAAGAACCTATGAAAGCAAGTGTATGATTGCTCCAGGGCATTCCTCCCAAAAGAACACCCTTACAGAAGAGCAGCATCCGCTTTCAATGGTAAACGAGAGAGAATCCAAAGGCCTCCAATAACGACACCAGTTGAATGGCTTAGATCATATGAGAGAGATAAGGAGAAGGAGTTCATATAAATGTTCGATTCAAATGGGGAGCCCATGTTCGATGATCCAGAATTATTCGACACCTATGTTGAGAAATTCCCTATTGGGATGAAAAGGAAATCTCTCTTTTATAACCTCCCATATTGGGAGCATCTTAATATTACCCACTTATTAGATCCCATACATATATTTAAAAATGGTTCATATTCTTTATGGAGGCATATTTCATCGAAATAAAGTGACACATTAGTTGTTAGGAAAGATATTATTACTTCAAAAACTAAAAAGAAACATTTCCCAAGACTATTAGAAAGTACAGGATCGGAGGAAGGTGTTGGTCCCTCTAATTCATGGTATTTCAAAGAAGGTGATGTCCCATGGATTTTAAAAAAAAATATATCTTTCTTTGGCAAAGGAAGTTATAATGGGTGTGAGGGTGCCATCTTCATACGAGCCTTCACTACGGCGTTGCTTCACCATGGATGACCATTTGTTGGGATTGAAATCACATTACCATTTGAATCTTCTAAGAGTACATATAATGTCAAAAGCATGATTTTATTATTAATTTTTATATTACTAAATTTTATCCCATACAGGGATCATAAAACATAACTAATTTTGTATATTATTGCACATGTTTATAACTTTGTAGTGTCATATCCTTTGTTCGTGCATGGGTGTGTGAAACATGAATTTCCTCAAGACCTAAGATGTGCTATATCTAAATTATCTGCATTTGTACGTTGGATCATGCCAAAGGAGATTCATGTGGCTAGCATTCCTCGATGGTGTCAAGAGATAGTTGAGATTGTTTATATGTTCGAGCAGGAACTGCCGACGAGTTTCATGGACTTGCAGGTTCATCTTCTAATCCACCTAGTAGATGTGGTTGAATTATTTGGGGTGGTTTCTTGTCATTGGATGTTCTTCTTAGAGAGGTACATGAAGAAATTGAAAGGTTTTATTCGACAAAGAGAAAAACCCAAGGGGTCTATAGCAAAGGGGTATATATCATATGAATATTTCTATTATGCCAGTGAGTACGTCAAGAAGATCAATAACAGACCAGGTGAGGTGATTTGGGACAATGAAAGTGATGAAGACAAAAGGGAAGGGGAGTTGCTCCAAACGAGTGGAAAAAAATGCTTGATAAAGAGTAAGCGACTTATAATTTTTAAAATTTACAGTACAAATTAAATATTCATGTTGAACTTTGATATAATGTATATTTTGATCTTTACGTACTATATAATGTCGATTTGATTTCATCAGCGAATGCATAAATTGAAGCAATCAATAAATTCGTTCTTTACAATTCCAAAGCAACACAACCGTGGGTTGCATTGTACGAAAAAAAAAGGATGAAATGGGATAGTGACAGGAAAGAATTCATATGGTTGAATGGTAGAAGTGTGCCTTATCCCAATCATTTAAAAGAAAATATCCCAAAAATATGCCCCAACAGTTGGGTTGCTGACCAAGTCAAAGAGAAATACGGTGCAACCTCTCATTACCCGCGTGCTGAAGAGGATGCGCTAAACGTAGAGATTGGGTGCAACAACTTGCTAATAATATATTTAATTTATATGTACATTTGAAACTTAATAATGCACCTTTCAAATGCAATTACATTTATATTTTATATTTCAACTGTTGGGTTATTATAAGACACATGATACTATGATTTTTTAACTTTTTTATAGGTGCATTTGTTCCCATCTATGTGGGCATATGGACACCATTTTCGCATAGAAAATGTCGATGATGGACACATCACACAAGACTATGGAGTGGAAGTCGAGTTCGATCAATCCGCCGATCTAGCCACCGTGGTCAAAACCTAGTGTGAGGGACGTTAGGTTACGTCGCTAAGATACAAGAGATCATTGGAGTGGATTTCTCTTCTTTCCAATGTGTTATTTTTAGGTGTAAGTGGTGGGACACCTTCGATCGGAATAATGTAAAGGAAAATCGCGATAGTAGGCCAATATGTATCAACTCTAGAAAGACGTGGGATGAAGCTAAAGAGCCTTATGTTTTCCCCAAACACTGTAACCAGATGTTTTTTTACCTAGATGTGTTGGATAAGGATTGGTGGTTCGTATTGAGACATGAATGTAGATCAAAACATATTGTTGAAAAAAATAGTTTTATCATGCCATGCAAGCTGGAAGATAATGAGGGTGGTCATGAGAACCGAGAGTGATATGGTACATGTGTTATTTCATCAATTTTTATACTTTTTAAGATGGTTTTTTTGAAACATTGTAATATGTATTTTGAATTAATTGGTAATTTGCATTGTGTTAATGTTAAAATCAATATTTCACTTGATAATTTGCAATTATGTTGATCTCAAAAACAATGATGTATTGTATAAAGTTATTTTTATTTTTATGTAAGATCATAATAAAATAATGATAATTCTAAAGTACATGAATTTATTTGCATTATTTTCTAAACTTTATTATGTTACAAAAATTCATATTATTCTATATTTATTGTTTTAAAATTATTTAAAATTTTACAAATTTACAAATTTACAAATTTTAATAAAATCATTTCGCATTAATACAATTAGAATTACAGTTTTACAATTTCATATACAATTACAATTACAATTTTAGAATTTTACATACAATTACAATTACAATTACAATTACAATTTTACAATTACAATCATTTCACTGTAATACAATTAAAATTTTACAAATATTTTACATACAATTAGAATTACAATTAAAATTACTATTTTACAAATTTACATATATACCATTTCAATTACAATTTTAGAATTTTACATACAATTACAATTTTAGAATTTACATACAATTAAAATTACAATTTTATAATTTTACATAAAATTTACAATTACAATTACAAATTTACATATATACCATTAAAATTACAATTTTAGAATTTTACATACAATTAGAATTAGAATTACAATTTTACAATTTTACATATATACAATTACAATTAAAATTACAATTACAAATGCAATTACAATTTTAGAATTTTACATACAATTAGAATTACAATTATGATTTTACAATTTGTCATATATACAATTACAATTACTATCATTTCACAATATATTAAATATTAAAATTATAATTAAAATTTTACAAATTTTTTACATACAATTACAATTACAACTACAAATATAATTTTACAATTTTACATACAATTAAAATTAAAATTAAAATTTCAGTCACAACATAATATTTAATAAATATCACGATCATTTAATATTAAATTAATTACTAAACATCACGATCATGATAAACATCGTACAAACATCATATTCGACTAAAAAACACATTCAAATTCGCTAACATCATCGTGATCATGATCATCTAGCAAAACACATTTAGCATTGTATAACATCATCACAACACAAACATCAAATATACATCTCATGTCAAATAACTATCACATACACATCTATATGCAAGCTACACATTAAATGAACATATCTAACATGACCTAACAATATACACATCATGACGATCACCAACATGTAAATTAAGTACAACTGCAACATGAATATAAAATACATGGAATATATATATATATAATGTCAAAAATATATAATTGTAATATAAATTTCATATATCAGCTGGTGGTACATCATCAATAATAGTACTAGTCGAGGCTTGCTTAGTCAATGGTGCAACCTCGACAAGCTCAGATACATGTTGATCATCACGTGCCTGTTGATCTGGTACTGGTGCCTCATGTTGATCAGGATCAACTATCAGCTGCTCATCGTGTTGACTCGACATGGTCGATGGTCTAGCCTGCTCATGATCATGAGTACTGCTGGATGTTGCAGGTTGCTGATTCGACGTGGCCGATGGTCCAACCTTCTCTCCGTGATGACTGTTGGTTGATGTTGTAGGCTTTTCATCTAGCGCGGTGTGAGGGGAACGATGATCACTCCCATGATCGTGAGCATCTGATGATGCGTCTCCCAGACTATCGATCACGTGCTGCATCTCGACCACACCTATAACATGCGAGGGCCCTCCTCAACCGCATAACTAAGGTCATAGCTCCTACGACATACCACATGAGGCTATACATGTCACGCGGCATGCCTCTCCACATATGTACCAGCCTAGCATCAGCTTGTATGTCGCTCATAATAGCGGGCCTGACTCTCGCCTCAACAAACAATGCACAGAGTTGGTCGCCCAACTCCATCCTCAATCTACTATCAAGCCTATTGCACCTAGCAAAAGTTGAGACCAGTGCACCAGCAAAAGCAGGTTTATCTGCACCAGCCTCATGATCCTCAGCATCTGCCATATCCTGATCGTCATTGGGATCCACACCTGGATCATGTCGTGGTGCTAGCATGTCATCACCATCAAAAGGCCCAATTTTTGCAAAATATATACAAGTAAACAACAATAATTAGAAAATTTCATTAAACAATTTAATGAAAACAAGTTAAAGAACATGTTAGAATAAAGTTAAATAAAACAATAATATTACCTCTATCATCTGGTGGCTCGTCATCTGTGAAGAGGATGTTGGAACACCCTCGCCAATCCAAACTAACATAAGGACAGGGGACCATAACGAAAGGATTCTCTTCAACACTGGCTAGCAACTCCAGTGCATCATGTGATATCCTCACGGAAAACTTAGTCTCGCCCCTCTTGGGCATCATCTGTCCCCACATGTGCATATGTGCATCCAACATCACCATACGAGGTTGCTGAAAAAAAGTAGGCTTTGTCTCTGGAAACCTCTAAAAAATAAATAAAATATCTTTGAAGCAAAATGGAAGTTGACCCTCCCTTGTGCATGAGAATGACATCTATCTAAGGCTGTACAGAACTACCACAAAAAAATGGCAGACCACCTAACAAGTCATAACTCCCGTACTAAAGAATTAACATAACATAGATGCGAGCAACTAATGCATTGCCCATTTCTGGAGTTATGTGAAATGGTCGAAATCAAAAGTGAGAATCACCTCACCTCCTCACTACCAAATGCAACAATACATAACTGACCTTCGGAGACTTAAAAATCTGAACGAGACAATATATATGTGCTAATGTATCTTTATGAGTACACCAATTGACTCCCTGTTGGATAGCCAACTGGAACCTCTAAGAACAAGGGAAAATCCACCCCTCTCCTCGATAGCCCTATAATGAAATAGATGTTCTCCTCAGTGGGCGTGTACCACTGGTTAGGAGCAACCTGGAAAGCCTGTAGCGGGGCATTCCACCTACGGATAAGATGTCGCAAAAACAAACCATGGCCCTTTAGGGAAGTAGCCTCCTCATAGAACTTGAGGAGGCCTACCTGCCTTGGGAGCCCTTGGGTAGCTTCTGTAATAGGGTGAGGGTACGCATCTCTCCCCCTCTCTCGTGCCTCCCACCGGAAAACCATGTTATAGTGGTATGCCTGTTGTTGTTGTTGTTCCCTCTCTTCTCTCCTTTCACATCTCTGAATGATTGACATATTAAATACAATTTTTTTTATTAAATGAGACATGGATTTAGAATTATACATATATAATTTTTTTTGAAAAAAAAAGCAGTCGGTGTGCCACAAAAAACAAGCATGCATCGGTCACGGTGCGTCTTTTATTGTCAAGCACCGGAGGCGGTGCACCTGCAAATTTTAAGCGCACCGCCCTCTTGGCATTGTTCCAAAGTCAACGATGCGATGTTATAACATCCCACACCATTGACTATGGACCAGTGTCGGGAGGGCAGTCCGCTGACCAAAATATATGCTCCGGGGCGTATAGTTTGGTCAGTGCACCACCCTCTCGATATTGGTCCATAGTCAATGGTGCGATATTTTACCAGGTTGCACTGTTGACCAAGTCAAAATGCTAGAATGAAGTGCACTGAAAAAATTACCCGCCCTGGGGCATATATTTCCATCAACGCACCACATTCCCTCTATTTGACAGGGTCAACGATGCGGTCGGGTAACCAACCGCACTGCACTTCTTTTAAATTTTAAAAAATATCAGTGCACCTTTCGGTATCGCTCCGGAACTGGTGCAGATACCATTAGCACTGGTGGCAGTGCAGCCTGTAAATTTATAGGCAGCACCACGAACTAGTGCGGCCTGTAAATTTACAGGCAGCATCGCAAACCGGTGCGAGCCGAACGGCTTGAGCGCACCACGCAGAATTTTTTTTTTTTAAAGGTTATTTTTAAACTAATTTACAATTTTAATCCGCTAAAAGGCTTAATTATGGAAAAAAAAGAAAAATATCTGTACATTTGGCCGTCGAGGGGGCACATTGGCTGTAGAATTTGTAAAACTAAATTTGCCCACCGTTTTGCAAAATTCAAAATGGAGATGGTGGGAAATCCACAACAACAGTGCATGCAATGGCAGCACCGATGTCAGAGCACCTCAAACAAGGAAAATTTTCCGGTGCTTGAGAGCTCTAGAGCACTGAAAAGTGAAAAATGTGGCTTTTTGGCCGTAATTTTTTATTATTTAACGTTATTCCGTTGCGCAGGTTTTACAGGCGCACCGGTGCGGTTTCTTAAGGTTGCACCGGGCGGTTTCTGTTTTGGTGCGGGGATTTAGGATGCACCGGTGCAGAATATTTATAAAGCACTAGTGTGCTACAGTAATAAAATGCACCAGGCGGGTTTGTACGGAGCGCATGGTGTCCCAGTGTGCCAATGTTTTTTGCGCACTGGTGCTTTCTATAGTTGAACACACTGGTGTGGTTTAGGATGATAAGCGCACCGAACGAAAAACATCCGCAAAAACCTCCACCCGCCAACCTCCTCTAGTAACCTCTGCTACAAACGAACGCCTGGGGTATTTTTATAAGGGTTTCCTCATAAAAATCCGCTAGAGGGTCTTTTCCTTGTAGTGTATTATGTTATTAAGGATTTTTTGGATTGTATGAAGACAATTGCAAGAGGAATTCGAGTGTGTGGTCTTTACAAGCTGAATGTGAGAAGTGTGCCACATCAAGCACTAACATCATCAGGTTTGACTACAGAAGAGTTATGGCATCAGAGACTTGGCCATATTAAATTAAATGATTTTTTTCTACTTAAAAAGAGAGGTATGGTCAATGGTGTCCCTGATTTAAAGCATATTCATGTGGACTGTGAAGCATGTGCCCTTGGGAAGATGCAAAAAGATGATTTTCCTGTAAATGTAGATAGAATACAGAGAGATATACTAGATTTAGTCCACACTGATTGATCAGGAGATCAAGTCTCTTGAAAAAATATGCTCAAAAATGAAGTTGCTCAGAATGGCTCCGAAATAGATCGACTGGAAAGAGATCGGCGATACGATCCCAACGCCGTGAACGGCACTCAAATCCGACGCCGTATGCAGAAGATATTCAGGTTTAAAGATTCGTCAATTTCAATTAAAAAGGGCCAAAATTGACTTTATAAAATATTTTATTAAAAAAGAATATTCCACAGAATATTCTGCGGAATATTTCGCTTGTGACCAATTGCAGAGCGCCACGTGGCCAGCCTAGAGGCCGCCACATGGCCCCAAGGGGGTGAACAAATTGGCGTGTTAAAATTTTTATGGACTCGGACGGATTTGAACCGGGGTCGGGCCAGTATCAACCAACAGTTTTAACCGTCGGGTCATGAAGCGCTTCTTGTTTAAATGTGGCGGCAAATCGTTATTTGAATGTGAACTTTGTTTTGGGTGGGCCCAAAAGGGGGCCAGCCCCCTCCGCATGGAACCACAGCCCGAGAACCCAAGGCTTAATCGTCGGCGCGCAAAGGGTTGGGGTCTGGTCATACGCCTATACCCTTGGAGCGGAATTTCATTAATATTTGGTTTGTAAAACCTTAACAGTCGCCGCATATAACTCAAACATTCGTTCAATGAGGCCCGACGGGTGCAGTCCTATGGACCCCGTGGCCCTACTCCTTAGCACCCACAACTGGCGGTGATTATGGCGGACCCCTAAATTTTAGCGCCGCCCCTATTTTGGCGGAGTTATCTGGCAGTCAGCCAGATTTAACTGGAGTTTTTTTAGGCCAACTGGCAGTGGGAGTAAAAGTGCCATAACTTTGGCTAGGAGAGGCCTTTTGATACGAATTTTTTTTTTTGATTTTGGGTGTAGAGATCATTCTGGAGCTGTTGGAAGTGTTTGCAGAGCCATCAGGGCATTCTAACAGTGAATTTACCAGTGTTTTTAGTCGTGGAGCCACCAGGGCCTAAGGGAAAGAGAGCTGTTTTGGACTACCTTCATCCAATGGAGGTGAATGTTTAGTCATTTTAGACTGATTTGGGCCTTCTGAATCTATTTTTGTAGTGTATTTTTCCATTTGAGGCTTCTATACAGTTTTAATCACATTTTGAGCATTTAATCAAAGCAGAAAAAGCCTAATTAGAGGCTTTTGGACCCAGCGGAGGTATCCCAAGAGAGGGGTGAACTACTTAAACAATTATTTGCTGTCACACTGTATAATTTTGCTGCATATTTTCAAATTCTGATAGTTTAAATAGTAAATTTTTATAAGCAAGCTTTTCCCAAACAAGTTTAAATAGTAAACAAAACTTGTTAGTTTATCTTCAAACCTCTACACTTCAATTGCAGAATATGTATACTTGCTTATTCACACATTAAAACTGATCAATGAATACTTTGAACTTAAAAAAAAAATACTTTCATTGATCAAGATCTTAGTGATTACATTTTATTTCTTTAGGCAGAGTCTGTAGAAGGGCCAGGTAGCCTCCGAATTCATCCTTTCCTAGAAAGGTGAAATATCCAGTGAATGCCCCTACAGTCAATCTCTGTATGAGAAATAGTTTGTTCTCACAATTTTAGATCAGGTTGGTATCGGAGATCAAGGTTTTTCTGAAGAGTTTGTGAAATTTGTGCAAGTAAATTGTGTTATTCTACAAAATTTGATGCTTACTAGGCTGAAATTGCAAAGAGGGGAAGGTAAATTAGTTAGAGAACAAGTTAATCCTCAACCAAGGAGGGTTAGAGTGCCATTACATCCACCTTCCATTTCATCCTCAATAGCCTTAGAATCAGCCACAAACATGTCATCCAGAGAAGGAGAAGTACATGAGGAAATGGATCCCAAAGAAGAAGAAAGAGTCTTTAGAAAAGCTTTCTTGGACTTGACTGAGATGGTTAGGGTCCTATACCAGGAGAGAAATGATAGGATTGCTGGAGAAGGGTCTAGAAACCAAGGAGAAGAAGGAGATTCTTCAGGAGGGTAGAAAGACAAAGATGAGTCTAAGAAAGGGAATGGAGGAAATGGTGATCGTTCATCTCCATCGTCATCCTCTTCCTCCACATCATCCTCTTCAACTTTTGTTAATCAGTCACACAAATCAAAAAAATCTCTTAAAAATCCTTTGTTAAAGCTTGATGTGAAGTTTGAGTTTCCAATGTTTAATGGTGATGTGAATGCAGAAAAATTGGATAACTGGATTAGACAGCTGGAAGTCTATCTAAGAATCCAGAATTTGCATGATGATGACACAAAAATCCAATTAGCCTCTTTGAGAATGGATGGAGAAGCTTTGGTTTGGTGGGAAGCCAAGACTAGAGAGGAGATTAAAAAGCATGGTAAGATAACTCTAACATGGAATGAGTTTATTACTGCTATTAAGAAACAGTTTTATCCTCTTGCTCATATTCAGAAAGAAATCATGAATTGGAAAAATTTTAGGCAACTTAAGGGTCAAAATGTGCAATATTATACCCAAGAGTTTAGAAGGAGAGCACTTCTACTTGGAGTAGACTTACAAAGTCAAGACACCTTGTTAAAATACATACGAGGTTTGCACAATTATCTGCAACATACTATTCTATTGTTTAATCCTACCAGCTTAGATGAAGTCTGTGTGTAGGCTACACATTTAGAAGCTAGAGGAAAGAATATTTTTGATGAGGATAGTAATTTCAAAAACAAAGGAAAGAAGAGAGTTGCAAATTCAAGAAAAGACAAAGGAAAGTTCTTTTGCAAGAACTGTTCGAAGACAAGTCACGATGAAGATCATTGCTGGAAGCTTCATCCTGAACTGAAACCAGAAATATTCAAGAATAAAAACAAGACCAAAGAAAAGGAGAAAACTGTTGCAACAGTTGAGCAAGACTTAGGGTTAGACTCAGGAGATGAGACAAAAAGCATAGGCATGGTTTTAAAGAACATTAAGGGGAAAGAAGTGGTGCAAGACACAATTCCTAGTTCTAGTTCTTTGAATTGTCACAAAGATACTCATGATGAAAAGAGGAGGATAGAGCTTTTCCATGTGAGGGTAATTTCAAAGCATACCAAAATTGACACACTATTTGACAGTGGGTCACAAGCGAATCTTATATCTGAAGACTTGGTCAAGCAGCTTAAACTTGAGACCATTCCACATCCGAAGCCTTATCCACTTGGATGGATATGTAAGGATGCCAATTTGCAAGTCTCAAGAAAGTGCATATTGTGCTTTGCAATAACTGCACACTTTATTGACACAGTGGAACTTGATGTGGTGCCGCTTGATATCTCAGGTATTGTTTTGGGAAGTCCTTATTTGTTTGACAGGAAGGCCATCTTTCATCGCCATGAAAACAAGTATCACTTGTTCAAAGATGGTAAAGAGTACATTGTGAGGGCTCACAAGAAGAAGCTGGAATCTTCATTACTCCATGCAGGTCAATTAAAAAGACTGGTTAATGCAATTCAAAGTCTAACTTTGTTGATGTTGAAACGACCAGATTTTGAGCATTTGCCTTTTTATGATGTTGCTAATGATATGTCTCAGTTTGATAACAGTTTGTCTTTGAAAAAAGATGATGTTATGTTGCACAAATTACCTTTTGGGTCAGCCAATGCAGTGAATGAAGTGTCAAAGCAAAGCAGTGCAAGCAAGAAGGACACAAAATTCAGCATGGGAAAAAGATGGTTTCAGAATGGTGCAATTCGCCATGGGAACAGTTTGCAAGGTGAAATTCATTTTAAGTCTTTCTGGAAGTTTGATCAATGTAGAGAAAGTTTTTTTTTCTGCAAAGTACAATTTTTGTTCTGCAAATTTTAATCATTTGCATCATGACTCAGTCAATCTTAGCAATGGTAGATCAGTTGATTCCAGAGACAGGTTAACATTTTCTCAAAAGCTTCAGTTGATGAAATCGGGTAGATTTTAGTTGCTCAAAGGTGGAAGAGCGGAGAATCAGTCTCCACATCATCATTTTCAGTAATCAGAAAGCTTTTGAGGGTCCAAAAGCTTCCCATTTGGGAGGTGTGATCAGGAGATCAAGTCTCTTGAAGAAAAATGCTCAAAAATGAAGTTGCTCAGAATGGCTTTGAAATAGATCGACTGGAAAGAGCTCGACGATACGATCCCAACGCCACGAACGACACTCAAATCCGACGCCGTATGCAGAAGATATTCAGGTTTAAAGATTCGTCAATTTCAATTAAAAAGGGCCAAAATTGACTTTATAAAATATTTTATTAAAAAAAGAATATTCCATAGAATATTTTGGGAATATTTCACAGAATATTCTGCGGAATATTTCGCTTGTGACCAATTGCAGAGCGCCACGTGGCCAGCCCAGAGGCCTCCACGTGGCCCCAAGGGGGTGAACAAATTGGCGTGTTAAAATTTTTATGGACTCGGACGGATTTGAACCGAGGTCGGGCCGGTATCAACCAACAGTTTTAACCGTCGGGTCATGAAGCGCTTCTTGTTTAAATGTGGCGGCAAATCGTTATTTGAATGTGAACTTTGTTTTGGGCGGGCCCAAAAGGGGGCCAGCCCCCTCTGCATGGAACCACAGCCCAAGAACCCAAGGCTTAATCGTCGGCGCACAAAGGGTTGGGGTATGGTCATACGCCTATACCCTTGGAGCGGAATTTCATTAATATTTGGTTTGTAAAACCTTAACAGCCGCCGCATATAACTCAAACATTCGTTCAATGAGGCCCGACGGGTGCGGTCCTATGGACCCCGTGGCCCTACTCCTTAGCACCCACAACTGGCGGTGATTATGGCGGACCCCTAAATTTTAGCGCCACCCCTATTTTGGCAGAGTTATCTGGCAATCAGCCAGATTTAACTGGAGTTTTTTTAGGCCAACTGGCAGTGGGAGTAAAAGTGCCATAACTTTGGCTAGGAGAGGCCTTTTGATACGAATTTATTTATTTATTTTGGGTGTAGAGATCATTCTGGAGCTGTTGGAAGTGTTTGCAGAGCCATCAGGGCATTCTAACAGTGAATTTACCAGCGTTTTTGGTCGTGGAGCCACCAGGGCCTAAGGGAAAGAGAGCTGTTTTGGACTACCTTCATCCAATGGAGGTGAATGTTTAGTCATTTTAGACTGATTTGGGCCTTCTGAATCTATTTTTGCAGTTTATTTTTCCATTTGAGGCTTCTATATAGTTTTAATCACATTTTGAGCATTTAATCAAAGGAGAAAAAGCCTAATTAGAGGCTTTTGGACCCAGCGGAGGTAGCCCAAGAGAGGGGTGAACCGCTTAAACAATTATTTGCTGTCACACTATATAATTTTGCTGCATATTTTCAGATTCTGATAGTTTAAACAGTAAATTTTTATAAGCAAGCTTTTCCCAAACAAGTTTAAACAGTAAACAAAACTTGTTAGTTTATCTTCAAACCTCTACACTTCAATTGCAGAATATGTATACTTGCTTATTCACACATTAAAACTGATCAATGAATACTTTGAACTTAAAAAAAAATACTTTCATTAATCAAGATCTTAGTGATTACATTTTATTTCTTTAGGCAGAGTCTGTAGAAGGGCCAGGTAGCCTCCGGATTCATCCTTTCCTAGAAAGGTGAAATATCCGGTGAATGCCCCTACAGTCAATCTCTGTATGAGAAATAGTTTGTTCTCACAATTTCAGATCACTGATTTATGTGGGTCAACGCAGTCAAGGTCATTGGGAGGTGCTTATTATTTATTATTATTTGTTGATGACTATACAAGATTCATGTGGGTATATTTTCTTAGTAAAAAGAGTCATACTTTTGAATATTTGAAACAATTCAGAAGCATGATTAAGAAGTAGACAGGTAAATTCATCAAGATTCTCCACTCAGACCAAGGGGGAGAATACAGGGAGGCTAATTTTAGCAAATATTGCAAATACCATGGAATACTACAAAATTTTACAATACCCCACACCCCTCAGCAGAACAGGTTTGCAGAGAGGAAAAACAGATTCCTTGTGGAGTGTGCTCGCAACATGCTGAAAGGTGAGAATATTTCTAATGGTTTTTGGGCTGAAGCGATAAATACTACAGTGTATTTGAAGAACAAGAGTCAAACAAAAATTCTTGAATTTAAAACTCTATTTGAAGCATTATTAGGTTTTAAACCTTCAGTTAAACATTTAAGAGTTTTTGGATCCAAAGCTTTTTCTCATGTTCCAAAGGAGGATAGAAAGAAACTGGATTCAAAGGCCATTAAATGAACTTTTGTTGGGTATTGTACTGAATTTAAGGCTTACAAATTGTTTGACCCCTCTACTCAAAGTTTTTCTAGTAGATATGTATTTCTTCATGAGCAATTTCATGATCGAAAAAATGAAAACAACAATGAAGAGTGGGACATTCCTTTGTTGGTGGAAGAAGGGAGTGATGAAACAGGAGACATCTATGAGCAAAAAAAGAAGCAGTAAAAAAAAGGAAGAAGCAGAAAGTACGAATACAGTCATTGAGCCAAGTCCATCAAGGGATAATCATAACAGGTTTGATGCCATTCCAACACTTAGGAGATCAGGTAGGCAAATTCAATTGCCAACAAGATATAGGGAAAATTCTTGTATAACTAGCATGTTAAATGTTGTTGAACCCTCTAGTTATAAAGAAGTCAGTCAATATAATGAATGGAGGGTAGCTATAGAAGAGGAACATGAATCAATACTTAAAAACTAAACTTGGGAGTTAGTTGAATTACCTAAGGGTAAATAGACCATAGTTTGCAAATGGCTATACAAGCCTAAATTTAAAGCATATGGGAGTATAGATAAATATAAAGATAGGTTGGTTGCAAAGGGGTATTCGCAGAAAGAAGGTATAGACTATGAGGAAACCTTCGCCCCTATAGATAAATTAAACACAATCAGAATGTTAATTGCCTTAGCTACTAAACATCACTAGATGATGCACTAGCTAGATGTTAAATCTGTTTTCTTAAATGGGGAGCTGAAAGAAGAAGTGTATTTAGAGAAACCTGAGGGATTTGTTAAATAGGGGAAAGAACGTTTAGTTTGTAGATTGAAGAAAGCATTATATAGACTAAAACAAGCTCCCATGTCATGGTAGGATAAAATTGATTCATTTTCCCTGCAACATGGTTATAAAAGAAGCAAAAATGACCCTTATCTGTATATTGTGTTTGACAAAGAGGGGCGAATTATTTTGATTTATTTATATGTAGATGATCTTATCATTCCAAGAAATGTTGATGAACTCATTAAAGAAATAAAAGTGCATATGTCCCAAATATTTGAGAAACCTAAGGGATTTGTTAAATAGGGGAAAGAACATTTAGTTTGTAGATTGAAGAAAGCATTATATAGACTAAAACAAGCTCCCATGTCATGGTAGGATAAAATTTATTCATTTTTCCTGCAACACGGTTATAAAAGAAGCAAAAATGACCCTTATATGTATATTGTGTTTGACAAAGAGGGGTGAATTATTTTGATTTATTTATATGTAGATGATCTTATCATTCCAAGAAATGTTGATGAACTCATTAAAGAAATAAAAGAGAAGATGTCCCAAATATTTGAGATGAACGACCTCGGTGAGCTATGATACTATTTCGGTCTTGAAATCTGGAGAGATTCAGGACTGACTTTTCTATCACATGTGAAGTATGTGATCCAGGGTAAATTCCACTTACCCTTAACCAATACCTTTTACTTCGGTTGATTGTTAGAATTGCATTTAATTAAAGCGTTAATGAACATAAATGAATAACTATCTGCTATAAAGAAGAGGAACATAACATGTCAAGATCAGCAATCATAAGAACACATCGTTTGATAACGGAGTTCGTCCAGGAGGGACTACATCTCTGGGCTTTGGTGTCAAGATGGTGTAGGCCACTGCATTAAGTGTTGTAAGAATAAGATGTACATGGATGTGTTTATTTTACATACAAGGAAAATGCCGTCACGCAGGAGTGGCTAGACCTCTCTATGAGATGTTCCACTATCGGAACTCTCATGCAGAAAAAAGACTCCTATCAGTATGACAATAGCTCACACATAAATACTTTGAGTATCCTACCAATCATGGAAAACAAGGGATCTCAATGACATATGTGTGATACTGAGTATCTCGCCAACATGGCATAAAAGGGATCTCAAACAACATACAAGTCCATGACAGAAAGTATATCAATAACAAAATAAGAGAAGATCCCATGACTCATGCATCAACAGGGATCTGTACAACACTATGCATCTCAGGGACAAAGAAGTACATGAAATCAAAACATCGTATACTTCATGCTAAAGATGGCTAAAGATTTGGTTGTTGTGCTGCTGGATCTAAAATCACCATCACAATCGTGGCGTCAAAAGGTGTGAAATCGACTGCTCATTCGCTGAAAACTGACACCTCCAACTTCACTTCAAAAAGTGACGGAAAAATATAAAGCTCAAATGAAAAATCTGAATGTGCCATTAGATTCGTGACGTCGAATAGTGCAAAATCAATTGTCCATTTGCTGAATTCTGAGAAAGTGAAGATCTGGGGCAAAAGGAATCTTTTAGATTCCGCCTAAATTCCTCCATGTAGCTGCTCCATGGGTGGAATGGAAATATGCAACTCAAAAGGTGAATCTGACCTCACCATTGTGTTCCCCATGAAAAATAGTGAAAAATGACTGTAAACTTGACTATATTTTGACATGGAGAAAATTTACCTCCTTGGGAAAATTTCAAGGCTCGTGGTTCTGCCCCCTATTTCTGAGCCTGCTCATGGTTCCACCCACAAATTGCCTCAATCCTCATGCGTGCTCCTGTTCTGCTCTGGCCTGGGTGCATTCGCAAATGACGGTTTTAAGTATCAAAAGGTTGGCTAATTTTCCAAAGAATTCGTCTGGTTGAGTTGGTTTCAGATTCAGATTAGGTGGGAGGAGGTTGGGTGGTCAAACCCTGACCCCTCCTTAATGAGGCAAAAATTTTGTTTTAAAATCTAAGCCATGTCAATTTTGAGACCCCGCATTGAATTTTTAATACATAATTAGTGGGGGTCGGGACCACATTAGGTGACCGCCCCCGATTTTCCGCTGATTTTGTCATATCAAAGGTGGCAAGGGTTGTTTTCTTGTGCGATTGGTTATGTTGCATGGGGGGGCTGTCGCATGGGCGAGGCCGGCCGAGGGTTCAGCTCCCACCAGCTTCATAAATATTATATGGCATTCGTTAGGTTGGTGGTGCCGTGGGTCCAACGGGGGTTGTTGTATCTTAAGAGACAATCCCTTGGCTATATTAAGGAAACAATGCTTAATATATTTATACATGTATTTCACAGAATTTTCATATCAAGGGTCTTTGCTTAATCACATTTAGAAATGTTTTTATTAAAGCCTCAAGAATAAAATGCAATAAATGCTTTGCAATTCCATTATCTGCAAAGCATTAAAATGGAATGATGAGAAGAATATGAAGGAAGGAAGCCCAAATTGATATGTTGATAAACAATATCTATCACTTTAAACTTTAGAATAATTTTATGATAGAAGATTAGTTAAAATCAAGGAGCGGCCATTAAGGATTTTAACTCTTGTTCACATAAGTAAAAAGAGACCTGCAGCTTCATTAATTCATTTTATTCAAGGACATAAAATACACAATGTAAACTAGAAAACATATCAATATCAGCAAATGCCATAATCTTGCTTTTCATTCATTAACTGTTTGAAAACAGAGTACAAAATTTGCAGTCTGAAGGTCCAAAACTCGAAACCTTTTTCTTTCTTGTCTATCTCTTTAAATAGAATGAAAAGCAGTTTGTAGCTGTTGAAACTACTCCTAATTACTTCAACTACTTAGGACTTTGTAAACATCCTATTACATGTCATCAAAATGTCTCATTACAAATACATTATCTTAAAAGAGGAAAATAAAATAAAACTTAAATCCTTATCTATTTGCTGAATATGAACTGATGCTGCTGCTGCTGTATTCTCTTGATTTTTTGTCCTGTTCTTCTTTTAAGATGAAGGATATTTAGGGAGATCAGTCATCCAGGCTCTACATTTCTTCCACACCTCAATGTTTGTTTTGGGTGAATTGATCAACCTGTGATATTCCAATCTAAAAGCAGTAATCCTGTTGAATGATGGTCTTTCTGAAGACAGGGTCTTCACCAACCATAAAAGTTGAAAGTGCCTCTGAAGAAAATTAATCAATGTTACTCCTTTTAAAATCCGAGTCTTTTCATGAGTATTGTCCAATTTTCTCTTTGCCAATATTAGTAGCGGTTCATAAGAATCGCATGATAAAATACTACCTCCAAGGCCCCAACATGATGGAAAACCTTCCCTGGCTATTTTTTCATATAAATTTTCAAACTTGCTGACTGATTTATTAATATCTATCAACTTTTTCTCAGTAGTCTTCCTACAATTATTCTTGACAATTAGTTTGTTAATCTCTACAGCACATGAAATCATGTCTTTAATCTCATTCTGTTCCAAATCTTGGTCAGTCTTGGAATCAATAAATTTCTTTGCCCAGATGGCTCTGTGATTTGTCTTCTGTTTGTCTGCCATAACCTGCTCCTCAAAATCTCTGATAATTTTTCTTTATTTTGATATGATAGTCAGAGATCCCCAAGTTGCTCTCATCTCTTCAATGATATCATTCCAAATGATGTCCTTATATTGTATCAGAGTTATATTTCCTTTCAACTTCTCCTTTAGATTCTTAATCTCAGCAACAACGGTTTGGAAATCTGTTCTACATTTATTGATTTCTCCATCCTTAGCTTGCATTATTTTCATTGCTATCTCCAGATCAATTTGTGCCTTTTTGTAGTCTCTCTCCGCCATCTTCAGTTTAGTGGTTAATTGAGATATTTGTGCTACTGGATCTTCATTTCCAGATGGTAAAATGAAAGTACAAGTATGAGATTCATTGTGATTCTGTAATGAAAATGCAATTTTCTTCAATTTGGTGATTTCTTCTTCCTTCTGCAAGAGCTGCGAAGAAGTTTCTCTTTCTCATTTTCTACTTCTGCAACCTCTGCTGCCATAGAGTGCTCTCCTGTAGGCAACTTCAACTTTTTCTTCAGCACAGAGATTTCTAATTCTGCACTTTGTAGCAACTTCTGTACAGTAGAGTTGTCATTTGGATCTATTCCAATATTCACAATAATCTTCTTGTGTTCTTCATTCTGTGTTGTTAAAGCCCTGGAATTGGCTTTCTCTAAATTCAACTGCTTGATAACCTTCCCTAGCATGTTCTTAGCTTTAATAGCCACTGCATTAGTTTTGGTCAAATCATTCACAATCAATTGACCAATTTTCATATGTAAATTTAATTTATCAATCAAAGGGATTTTTCTTACATAAACAGTCAGATTTACAGTATTAAAACTATTAGATTAGCCTATAGTCATATTGAAGGGATGAGAAAGAGAAATCTTAAATTGATATTTTTCAAGATCCATAGCTGTCAATAATCTTGTTTGATCCGTAGTTATCTAATACTCAGCTTGTGCTTCCATGCTAGCCTTCATTTTCTGGTTTCTTTCAGCAATCTGAGAAAATACTTGTTTAATCAAGGGTACCTACTCCTGAGTATCTTCTTGTCTACTTGGTGAGGATGGTACATTTTTCTCATCTCCCAATTGCAGTGAGAAACCAGGTTGAGTACCTTCTAAGTCCTCATTTAGCTTTGCTCTCTTTTCAGTTCTCTGCTCTTCATCTTCTGAGTCTATCACTGCTTCTTTACTCCTCTTGTTAGACTTATCTGATATGATAGGAGTTTGTATACTTGATCCCATAGAACCTGCAAAACCATTATTTGCCAGCTTCTCTATATCAGGTCTTCTTTCATGAATAAATGTTGAATATCCATTTTCAATTCTCCTATTTGAAATCACTTTATGGGGATCATAAGCCCATTGATCTCCTAACAGTAAATGCTTTCTATCTAACATCATGGTGACTTCATTTGCAGCCTATCTCATATTTACTATAAAGGGACTCACATACATAGCTAGCTTAAACATATGACCCTTTTTCATAGGCACGAAGTGTACTTGATCAACATTTAAACTCTGCCTAATGAAATCCAAAGAAAATAGCCTCATAGGCACAAAAACAGGAAGTTTTTATGGTTTTTCTCCCACCCAATAAAGTCTAATCTCTAAATGGTCTTCAAAAACATACCAATCACCAAACTTACAATTTTCTCCCAGTTGTAAGAATTCTTGAGCTTTTGGCAAGAAGCATGGGGGAGGAACCCCATTCAAAATTTTGTATGCAGTAAACATAAAATGTTTTACAAAATCAAATAAACCCTCCTCGTTCTGTTCTCTTCTTACTAGGTCAGTCGAAAACACTACTGACTGCCTCTTTTTGTTTGTGTCCATGATATTTAACCCTAGATGTAAGAATTCTTCCACATTTTGATATAAAAATAGATAAATGATGAGAGAAGGGAACCTAAATGACCCAGTAAATGATAGGCTCATGCGCTGAGTATTAACAACTTCTTGCCAATATGAAGGGATATCCAGCACTAACTCTGGCTTCATCATCAGAGCAAACATTCACAGAACTGATTTTTATATGATGTTGTCATCTTCCTTCCCCAATATCTTCGAAATGCACCTTAGCACAGGTTGGACGTCCTCCTCAAAAACCTCCATGGATAATTCTTTACTGTCAGGCACAAACTGCTTTGTATTTGGCTTCAGAAAAAATATGAATTGATTGAACTCTTGACCTGCAAGACTATCATAATGTGCTATCAATGAATGATCAGTGAATTGGACATACGACTTTGACTCAGGGTAACACAGAGCTTAACGAATTAATTGGGCTAAGACTTGCAGGACATTTTTTCCTTGACAATTCATTACAAGGCACTTTCCTGGGTACATGATAGACACTAGCCAGTACACAAACTCAGGAAAAAGGTGCGTTCTAGGAATGGATGAAGAAAATACACCTGTTGTTACCATGGCGGTGAAAATTGGAGAAGCTTTGTCATTTAGACAGACTTGTTGATAGAACTGGAGATGGTATAAGGAGAAGACTTTGTCTTGAATATCCCTCTCAGTGTCCATGAGAGGAATATGACTAGAAGAACCTGAATGGGATGGATGCTTGGAAATAATTTAGCTTGGGGTGGCAAACAATTGACATGGTGGCAGACATCAAGGAAATACACATGGAATACAAATCTTCAGATACAAACTAACAACAATCACCTTATAAAAAAAAGAATCAATCTTAAATAGGTGGCATGGGCATGTAACTTAAATACTGAGTAGACGTGCAAAAATATTGTTAAAAGTACCCTGGTATGGCTGATAGCTTTCACCAACTGGCTTCTCACATCACTGTCGGAGGTCTCAAGGTACGGAGAGCTCATCGGGTTCATGCCCCTGTAGTGAATCTGAACCGCAAATCTGGATCGGCCTCGCAGTCAACTGGGTCAACTGCGGAGGCACCCTCCTCATTAACCCGCGTGCTGAATGTGCCTGCGGGTTGACACTTTTATGCCTTGGCTAATAAATCATCAGATCCCACTTCATAAACTGCTCATTGTTTAGCTGTGTATTGGGACCCGCTTTCACAAAAGTTTAAAGTATTAACCTTAGACTGAATGTAACAAATATGACATATTTTATGCTAAAGTATATGAAACTTTATACTTTAACATATATTTTCATAATTTTCTATTTTTTTGTGCTTTTGAAAATTAAAAATAAGGGATATTGCAAATGAGCCACAACATCTGGCTCCACCTGGGGATAGTGTTTTTTGCCACGAAACACTAAGAACTGCAGATTAGTGCCTTCAATTCAGGCATGGAATCAAATGTTGTTTGATGAAATATGTACAATGAAGGAAACCTAATATGTACAATGGTGAACCTTAAAATCTTAATACTGGAAGTAATGTTTTAGATACTGCCCATTCACAGGTAGCTCCAATGTTTGTCCATGAAGATTCTCCAGCATGAATGTGTTATTTGATCCAGCTTCAACAATCTTATATGGGCCATACCAAAGTGGATCAAACTTACCATGCTTTCCCTTTTCTTCTCTTCTGGTATCCCATCTTAATACTAAATCTCTAGTTTGAAAAATAATCTCCTTTGGTTTTCTATAAAAAAATGGACTTCATCTTTTCTTCATAGTTGACCAAGTTTTCCCTAATTTTATTCCTACTTTCACTTAATTCTATCACCTTATTCAACCTTCTTAACAACACATTAGGTTCTTCTTGTGCTTCTTGAAGAAAAGAAATCACTAGTCTAGCTAATTGAGTAGGAAACAAAGCTTGATTACCATATACCAGTTCATAAGGAGACTTACCAGTAGATCTTCTAGTAGTCATTCTTACTGCCCAGAGAGAAAATATCAACTTTGAATCCCAATTTTTTTGATTTTCATTAATTGTTTTCTTCAAAATCTTAACCAATGTCTTGTTGGAAGATTCAGCTAGCCCATTCTATTGAGGATGATATGCTGTAGAATGAGACAAAATGACATTATATGTTTGACAAAAATTAATGAATCTGACTAAATTGAATACCTAAGCATTGTCTGTTACAATCTTGATTGGACACCCGAACCTGTTGAAGATGTTTTCTTCCAAAAACCTCATCACTACTTGATCATTTTCCTTTCTGGTAGATATTGCCTCCACCCACATTGTGAAATAATCAGTAGCAGTCAAAATCCACTTGAACTACCCACTTGATGGTGGATTGATTTCTCCAATAAAATATGATCCCCATTGTCTAAAAGGTTCTTCAATAAACACTGGGAGAAGAGGTAGAGGAGCTAACCTTTTCTTTTCTGCAAGCAATTGACATTTCTGGAAACTTCTAACCATTATGTGTACATCAGCAAGCAAGGAGGGCCAATAAAAACCTAATTTGAGGATTTTGTGTGTAGTAACCTTCCAACTATAATGGCCTCCACATAGATTTTCATGATATTCTTTTATAACTTCCATTGATTCTCCTTCTGTCAAGCACAGCAACAAAATTCCAGCAGGATCCTTCCAATACAACTTAGCATCAATTGTAAAATAAGGCTAAGATATGAGCTTAAGAGCTCTGTGTTTTGTTTTGTTCAGTTTGGTTGGGCAAGAGAAAAAGAATAAGTAATGGATAATATCCTTATACCAATCGGAACAGAGGAACTTGTATTTGATTGTTGGCTTGGTACTATTCTGACTGATTTTCTCAGTAACTTCATCTAAAGGTGCCAACAAATTAATCCCCAATGCTTGAAAATTAAAATTTGTCAATAAATTTTCCATCCCTTGTCCTTTGATCAACTTGGTAGGTTTGATATCTAAATCATATTCTTGAATCTTAGCTATCCATTTTCCTCTTTTACCTTCCACATCACTTTGAACCAATACATCCTTCACAGCAGAATTGGGTACAAAAGAATGTATCTGGGATTGTAACACATAATTCCTAAATGCTTTTAATGATTTAACTAAAGCATATACTTGTTTCTCCAAAATATTATACTTGAGTTCAACATCCCTTAGAAATTTACTAAAAAATTCCACAGGTTGCTCTTTGCCCTCTTCATTATTCTGCAACAACACAACAGCAATAGTAGAAGGTGATGCAAATGAAAATATTTGAAAAGGTTTATGATAATCTGGGAAAATCAAAACAGGAGCTTCTTGCAGAGCTTCTTTAATCTTGGCAAAGGATTATCTTGCATCCTTGTCCCATTATAACTCAACATTTCAGCATTGTTAGCCCCCCATAAATTTTTGGGAAGCAAAATAAGGGGCTAAATTGTTTTTGAGCCTTCAAGGAATGCATCTCCCCTGAAGACACATCATCCTTGAAGTCTCTTGTGCCTTTGCCTTTGACAAAATCCTTTCTGTTGATTTCCATTATAAAGCCTCTCTGTTATGAAGAAGAATGCACAAAAGGCCTTTTCTCCCACTTATTTCATCCCCATTTAGCCTCTATTTTATCCCCCTTGTCTTTCCCTTCTATTTCCCTTCTTACCCTTCAAATTCCCCCAAAATCCCCTTTAAATTCTTCCCCTAGTCTTTGTTGACCATTTTCCCCCCCTTCTTCCTCTATCGTTCCCTTTTCTAACTTTCAAATTCCATTGAGATGGGCCAAAAACCCACTTTCCCACCTTATAGTAGGGCTAAACCCCTTTTCCCCTCTCTTCCGATTATAAGTCCGCATTATAAATCACTTTAATACATAAGTGATCTATGTATTAACCACTTCCCCGACCATACCCTAAGGACCTTATAATAAAGCCTTTATATTATAAGTCCCGCCCTTTATAACCACTTCCCCTTCCATACCCCGCCATGTATGTGCATAAAATTTATTATAAAGATTTTTGTTATATATATAGTCTGCCGCATTGCAATCGCAATTGCAAGCCCTATTCAATCGCAATCGCAACTCTTGTGGGACAACCCCTGATTAGTCCATCGCAAATACTTGCGATGCGATTGATCACATCACGCCCCGATTGTTCCATCCTCCGATTGATCGCAAGCCTTTCTGCCCGAGCTCTGATTCCGATCCTCCGATCTCATCCTGACCGTCGATCTTCCTGTCAGATCGGATGGTCAGTGCTCAATTGCGCCCCGACCTCCGATCACAATCGCAAGTCCTTTCCTCTGTTGCCCGATTTCATCTCGATCGTCCATCTCCCAGCTAATTTGACGGCCAGCGCTCAATCGAAAACCCCCTTTCGATCACCATCGCAAGCCTTCCCTGGTGTCTCATGATTTAATCCCGGCTGCCCATTCCCTTCCAGATCCGACGGTTGGCGCTCAATCGCACTGCCCCTTCGATTGCATTCCCCGCCGTTGATCTGGACCCGAGATCAACGGTTAGTGCTCAATCGCGTCCCCACTCCCAATTGCAATCAGAACTTTTGAAATGTGTGTTGTGATTGTCACCCGCTCCGATCTCCGATTGCGATTAGACCCCGGGCCCACCTCGTAACACAGAGTGGCCGTTTAAGCATGAGTCATCGGACCAGCAGAAGAAATTCAAAGGGGTTTATGCCTGTTATTGATATAATTAATGTTTAACCCCACAAATCAAAGGAAAAGGACACATTTGAAGACCAACACACACGCAATAAGATTTATCAGTGTTTAATGTTCAGCAGAGTACTCTTCTCCAGAAGTACGCCTTCCCACAATGCCCTCCATGCCCCTCGAGCCCAGGAAATTTAAGACATGGACAGAGCTTCTTTAAGATTGACCGGACAACAGTAATGAGGTATGGAGAAGCCCGCAGACTTTAATCCAGTTCACTTATTTAGAAGGTTACCACAGAGTGCCGGACAGCCAAAAGGACTTCAAGAGACATATGAGAGGTCAAGTTCGACCTGAAAAAGGCTCCCGGCAGTCTACAGAGTGCAGCACATCGCCATTAAGTAGAATGGGGTCGACTTCCTCCACCATTCTGTCTTAATGAAACTCATTTAATTGTTCACCTACTTTTGTTTCTTCCTCTTCTCCTATAAGAAATCCCCAAGAACGAATTGTAAAGGTTGTTGTTGAGTTGCTGCTGTTGAAGTTAGAGGGATTCATTCTGACTATTAGAGCTGTCTTGGGAGGGAGTAGCAGAGTAGTTGCATGTAATAGGTTGGGAGGAGAAATACTGGACTATATTAGCCATTGAGCTATAGTGTATATGACTGGTTTTGCATCAATTAATCAAAGCACATTTCACAGGATCCTGGTCTATTACTATTGGTGATGTTTTCCCTAACTCTGTTTATTACATTTTCATACTGTTTCATCTTCTTCTGGTAGGCAACAGAAGTATAACATAGGATTCACCCTTGTTAGGTGCCCTATATTTCCTACTCTCCCTACTTTAATGTTTTCTGCTAAATGTGATATCTAAGAATTGGTTTCAGTCGATTTAACCAGTGTAGTGGATGTTATTGCCTGCTCTCTGATGTATGAATTGGATGGGTCAGTTCTTAGATGTTCTTGTTGGGTTTAAGCTGGAAGGTTTGGGAACACTGGGGATTAGAGTTAGCCCTGTCCACTAGGATCCTTGCGCGACCAGCTGGCCTTTCTAAGATCCCTGCTGTTAAACTTATCTTTGTTTTTTCCCTTGGAGTTTCCAAAGCAGACCTGGAGTTAAATGACCTCTGGTCCGATCTATAAGCAGCCCCTTTGTCTCTTTGAAAGCTGCCTTTGAGTATGTCCAAGCAGGTTTGGAGTTAAATGACCTCTGACCTAATCTATAGACAGAAATCTAGTTGTCTTTCCTCCTTTCACCTTCTCTCCTTAATGTTCCATCCCATCATCTATCTAAGAAGATCCTCTAGTATAGATGACTTGCCCTTTTGAAGCCTTGGCTAGTGGATGCAAGTAATTTCCTTTCATGACTCCATAGCCCAATAGATGGCATTGTCTTGACCTATCCTCTTTGCTGAAGCATCCCGCTGCTATGTTCTTTTTCTCCCATTACTTCCTCAGCCTATGATCTCCTAAACAACCCGGCAACCAACCAACCAAATCATTTAAAACCCCCCTTTGTGCTTCATAACTAGCCTAACATCTCATCTTGAGCATCAAAGATATATCATTCTTTGCTCTATTTGGAGAGATCCCTCTCCGGGTCCAGGAGGGCTAGATCCTAGGGCCAAAAATTGGTTCTGATGTTGTCTCATCTTTTGGTCTTGCCAATCTGGCCAAAACATGGGAACCCCAACATAATGGCGACTCCACTGGGGAAGAGACCACTTTTCCTTTAGATTGGCTTGTAATTGCTGATGGTGGAAAAAAACCTGCTCCAAACAGTCAAATTCATCCACCTGGTGACTCCACACTCCCTATGATCCAAAGACCTAATGACTCCACTGGTGAAGGACTATAAACTGATTGAGGAGAAGCAGGAGCCTTCTTTGCATAAGCATGAATCCAAACATGGACAGAGATACAAAGTATGATGCTTTGTGCGATCAATTAATTGAATTAACAGAAACGTTTGGTAAAGTGTTGGATATGTACATGGCTAATATGAATGCAGATGATGATTATTTCGAGCAGCCCATGCATATTTCAGAGCAAGAACAAACTCAAGACCGAGAAGATGAGTAAGACATGTATGATGCTCAAGAATCTATAGAAGATGAGGAGGTTAGCGATCAGGAACGGCCCGGTTGCCTACCTATGCCTTGTGTTATGCTGACCAGAGAATATCAGGACCTATTAGCAAAGGTTGATAAGGAAAGCCGCCTTGAGGAAACATGAGACTACATAGAAGAGGCAGAATCTGATGTGGAAGAAGAGGCTCAAGAAAACATCCCGCCTCCCGATCAACTAACACAAGAAAAAGGGGACTGTTGTTCTTTTTTCCACGATGAAAGGGAAACCCCGCTTTTGACAGAAGAGGAAATTGATCAGGTATTAAACCAGGAGTACACCTCTGAGGTCTTTTGTAGAACACACACTCTTTCTCATTCATCTTGCGAGTTTGATGATACAGACCTAGAAGACTCTGTGGATCAGGACAAAGAAAGACCTGCTGAGCGTCCAGAATGGTTGACTTGGTCGAGCCAACCTGTTTATGACACTGATGGGGAGAGCTATGACAGTATAATAGCGGATGAAGATTCTATGAATCTTCATTCTGTTCTAATGCAGATCATCAGTGAGACTGGAGACCAGCAGTTTTTCTTCTCAGAAGATGAGGAGGAAAGCAAAGAAGAGATTCTTGAGCAGAATGAAAGCAAGGAGCCTTCTCTTGAAAAAGAGGAAGCAAAGGAAAATGCCCCTGCTCAAGGATACGTAGACCTTCTCACAGAGCTCAGTACACCAGATCAGAATATATCAGAGCTCTAGGAGGATAGCACTGCCATATATGACGAGTCCTCTAGTTCAAAGATGAGGGAGATTCTCTTTCTCAAGAGAGTCTTGTTTTTGATCCGGTGGAAGAAGAAGAGATCCTGGTCAAAGCCAGCCCGTCAAGTATTCATAGTCAGGTATCTTTTCGTGATCCTTATGCATATTTCCTGCATATACTTGAAGAAGGATCAAAGGTCTTGGTGAGCAGCATGTTGTAGACAGATAGAAAATTTTTCAAGGCTACTGTTATTGAACAAAAAGAGTGGGAGCTAGCCTGCCTATCCAGCATGCTCAAGGAGTTGAGCAAGAAGGACCAGCCATGGGATCACTTGATGGAATGGTTACATTGGAAGACAATGTTTGTAAGATAGATTGTAAATATTTCAGTTAGAGTAGGGTAGGTAGGAAAAGCTCAATAAAGCTCAGTCTATGAGCATGTAGTTAGTTGTTTCAATTTCTGTCTTAGAATGTAGAGAAGAAACCTGCTAAACAGTCTAATCCTAGCAGGTAGTAGTGTAGGTAGAGAAACACGTGAGGCCAACAGTCTAATCTGGTCTCATGGAGTAATAAGGGTAGAAGTAGATTAGGTTTATTTTCTTGTTTGTAAAAAACTGATGATGTAAAGGGTCTGCAAGTCCAAATGCACCCAGAAGAAAAATGTTAGGACTATAGTGTGGGTAGGTAGTTGTTGGGAAGAATTTTCTACTGATATAATGTCTTCAGGTTTGTGGCAGCTGATCAAAGAAATAAAAGGATGAGCCAAGCAGCAGGCATCCGGCCTACACCAAAGATTTATTTTCTGAATTCTTAACTCCTTCAAGAAGAAGCCATCCCCATGTGGAGCCACTGTTAGCCCCCCATAAATTTTTGGCAAGCAAAATAGGGGGATAAATTGTTTTAGAGCCTTCAAGGAATGCATCTCCCCTGAAGACACATCATCCTTGAAGTCTCTTGTGCCTTTGCCTTTGACAAAATCCTTTCTGCTGATTTCCATTATAAAGCCTCTCTGTTATGAAGAAGAATGCACAAAAGGCCTTTTATCCCTCTTATTTCATCCCCATTTAGCCTCTATTTTATCCCCCTTGTCTTCCCCTTCTATTTCCCTTCTTACCCTTCAAATTCCCCCAAAATCCCCTTTAAATTCTTCCCCTAGTCTTTGTTGACCATTTTCCCCCCTTCTTCCTCTATCGTTCCCTTTTCTAACTTTCAAATTCCATTGAGATGGGCCAAAAACCCACTTTCCCACCTTATAGTAGGACTAAACCCCTTTTCCCCTCTCTTCCAATTATAAGTCCTCATTATAAATCACTTTAATACATAAGTGATCTATGTATTAACCAATTCCCTGACCATACCCTAAGGACCTTATAATAAATACTTTATATTATAAATCCCGCCCTTTATAACCACTTCCCCTTCCATACCCCGCCATGTATGTGCATAAACTTTATTATAAATTTTTTTGTTATATATATAGTCCGTCGCATTGCAATCTCAATCGCAAGCCCTATTCAATCACAATCGTAACTCTTGTGGGGCGACCCCCGATTGGTCCATCGCAAATACTTGCGATGCGATTGATTGCATCGTGCCCCGATCGTTCCATCCTCTGATTGATCGCAAGCCTTGCCGCTCGAGATCCGATTGCGATCCTCCGATCTCATCCTGACCATCGATCTTCTTGCCAGATCGGACGGTCAGTGCTCAATTGCGCCCCGACCTCTGATCGCAATCGCAAGTCCTTTCCTCTGTTTCCCGATTTCATCTCGACCGTCCATCTCCCAGCTAATCCGACGGCCAGCGCTCAATCGCAAACCCCCTTTCGATCGCCATCGCAAGCCTTCCCTGCTGTCTCCCGATTCAATCCCAGTCGCCCATTCCCTTCCAGATCCGAAGGTTGGCGCTCAATCGCACTGCCCCTCCGATTGCATTCCCCATCGTTGATCTGGACCCGAGATCAACGGTTAGTGCTCAATCGCGTCCCCACTCCCAATCGCAGTTGGAACTTTTGAAATGTGTGTTGTGATTATCACCCGCTCCGATCTTCGATTGCGATTAGACCTCGAGCCCACCTCGTAACACAGAGTGGCCATTTCAGCATGAGTCAGCGAACCAGCAGAAGAAATTCAAAGGGGTTTATGCCTGTTATTTATATAATTAATGTTTAACCCCACAAATCAAAGGAAAAGGACACATTTGAAGACCAACACACACGCAATAAGATTTATCAGTGTTTAATGTTCAGCAGAGTACTCTTCTCCAGAAGTACGCCTTCCCACAATGCCCTCCATGCCCCTCGAGCCCAGGAAAGTTAAGACATGGACAGAGCTTCTTTAAGACTGACCGGACAACAGTAATGAGGTATGGAGAAGCTCGCAGAATTTAATCCAGTTCACTTATTCAGAAGGTTACCACAGAGTGCCGGACAGCCCAAAGGACTTCAAGAAACATATTAGAGGTCAAGTTCGACCTGACAAAGGCTCCCAGCAGTCTACAGAGTGCAGCACATCGCCATTAAGAAGAATGGGCTCGGCTTCCTCCACCATTCTGTCTTAATGAAACTCATTTAATTGTTCACCTACTTTTGTTTCTTCCTCTTCTCATATAAGAAATCCCCAAGAACGAATTGTAAAGGTTGTTGTTGAATTGCTTCTGTTGCAGTTAGAGGGATTCATTCTGACTGTTAGAGCTGTCTTGGGAGGGAGTAGCAGAGTATTTGCATGTAATAGGCTGGGAGGAGAAAGCCTGGACTGTATTAGCCATTGAGCTATAGTGTATATGACTGGTTTTGCATCAATTAATCAAAGCACATTTCACAGGATCCTGGTCTATTACTATTGGTGATGTTTTCCCTAACTTTGTTTCTTACATTTTCATACTGTTTCATCTTCTTCTGGTAGGCAACAGAAGTATAACATAAGATTCACCCTTGTTAGGTGCCCTATGTTTCTTGCTCTCCCAACTTTAATGTTTTCTGCTAAATGTGATATCTAAGAATTGGTTTCAGTCGATTTAACCAGTGTAGTGGATGTTATTGCCTGCTCTCTGATGTATGAATTGGATGGGTCAGTTCTTAGATGTTCTTGTTGGGTTTAAGCTGGAAGGTTTGGGAACACTGGGGATTAGAGTTAGCCATGTCCACTAGGATCCTTGCGTGACCAGCTGGCCTTTCTAAGATCCCTGTTGTTAAACTTATCTTTGTTTTTTCCCTTGGAGTTGCCAAAGCAGACCTGGAGTTAAATGACCTCTGGTCCAATCTATAAGCATCCCCTTTGTCTCTTTGAAAGCTGCCTTTGAGTATGTCCAAGTAGGTTTGGAGTTAAATGACCTCTGACCTGATCTATAGACAGAAATCTGGTTGTCTTTCCTCCTTTCACCTTCTCTCCTTAATGTTCCATCCCATCATCTATCTAAGAAGATCCTCTAGTATAGATGACTTTCCCTTTTGAAGCCTTGGCTAGTGGATGCAAGTAATTTCCTTTCATGACTCCATAGCCCAATGGATGGCACTATCTTGACCCATCCTCTTTGCCGAAGCATCCCGCTGTTATGTTCTTTTTCTCCCATTACTTCCTCAGCCTATGATCTCCTAACCAACCATCCAAATCATTTAAAACCCCCCTTTGTGCTTCATAACTAGCCTAACATCTCATCTTGAGCATCAAAGATATATCATTCTTTGCTCTATTTGGAGAGATCCCTCTCCAGGTCCAGGAGGGCTAGATCCTAGGGCCCAAAATTGGTTCTGATGTTGTCTCATCTTTTGGTCTTGCCAATCTGGCCAAAACATGGGAACCCCAACAAGCATATCTGTTATGCTCCTGACAATTTCAGCATAACTTGGGACAAATATTCTCAGGAAATTGATTTTTCCTAGAAACCTTTGAATATCCTTTTTACTTCTAAGCAAAGGAGTTGTTTGTATAGCTTCAACTCTTGCTGGATCAATTTTCACCCCCTAATTTTAAACTATATGTCCCAGCAAGTTTCCTTCCTCTAAAATAAACAGGGATTTTTTGGGATTCAATGACAACCCAAAATTTCTGCATTTCAGGGCAAATTCTCCAAGTGTTCATCATCAGAACCTGAAAAAATAGTCACATCATCCAAATATATAACTACAAATTTATCACCCACAAATGGTATGTCCATTGCCCTTTGAAAAGTGGCACCTTCATTCATCAGACCGAATAGCATCCTGGCATACATGAACGTCCCCCAAGGTGTGGTAAAAGTTGTTTTCTTCTGATCTTCTTTCTCAACAGCTACTTGGTTGTACCCAGAGAAACCATCAACCATAGACAATCTATATTCTCTTGTTACTTTCTGTAAAACGTATTCCATCTTAGGCAAAGGATAATTTTCCTTTAGTGAGGCTTTGTTCAAATTCCTGAAATAAACACATAGCCTTATCTCTCCATTCTTTTTCCTCACACGAACCAAATTATAAACCCAATATGAATATCTAAGTGGGATTATTATTTTTTCCTGCAACAATTTCTTCACTTCCTTTTCAATTGGAGCAAGGAGAAATGGATTAATTTGCCTAAGTTTTTGTCTATGAGGCTCAACCCCATCTTTCAATGGTATTTTTTGCTGAATAATATCTAGATCATATGTCTTCAAATCCTGATAGGACCATGCAAAAACATCCATATATTTCTTGAAAAGTTTGATGTACCTTTCTTTATAATACTTAGGAACTCCTTGGAATAACTTGACAATCTTGGGCTCCTACTGAGTTGCTAGATTACAATCTTCCATCTCACTCTCCTGGGATACCTTCTTTTGATTCACTGCTACATAATTTTCATCAAACAATCTTTCAAGACGAGCTAATCCTTTGGGAAATATATTGTGTTTCAATTGAATTGTCTTGTGATCACCTATGGACTGCTTAAGATTTTTCAAGTCCTCATTCTGATTAGTTTGTTCACTTTCTTGATCTATCTCACTATCTTCAAAGCTTTCAATCATTTTCAGGAAATGATTGATATGCTCATCATCTTCAAAGACCTGCCAATGCTTTACATTATCAGGAATTGAGGGTCTATGCCTCATCTCAATCTCATACCTCAGTCTCGGATTAATGGGTGGTTTGAACGTACTAGTTGCAACTGCTAGTGAATCTGCCATTATGTTTTCTTCCCTTGGAATGAATTAAAGATTCAAAGCTTCAATATAATTCTCAATCAGGTCCCATACTTTATTTATATATGACCTTAACCTTGGATGTTTGGTTTGACATAGATTTTTAATCTATCTTACAATTAACTCAGAATCACCAAAAATGGAAATACATTGAATTTCCATTTTTTTAGCAGTTTTAAGACTCTAAATTAATGCATCATACTCAGATACATTATTAGTTGATTCAAATTCAATTTTAAAAGAAAAAGGCAAAATATTACCTTCTGGAGAAATGAATAGAAACCCTGCTCTGGTGCCATATTTTGAATAGGCACCATCAAAATAACACTTCCAAATTTTGTTTGTACCCAGCTCATTATGTAAAATTTCTGAAGAGAGCTGCTTCTCGGAGTCTTCAAAAAAAATTTCATCTTCATGCAGCATAAAACAAGAAAGATCTTCCTTCTCTTGACCATATATAGGGGGATTTCCTGCATATTTCTTTGTGGTGGTTTTAACAAATCTTGTTTCTCTGTATAATCTTATTTCTTCCTCATTGAACATAGGAATCATTGCATATGTAAATTTCAGTTTTAAAACACCTCCAAGCTTCGTTCCCCAAGATCTCGACAAAAGCATACCAAATCTAGTTGGAATCTCTGCAACTACTACACCCATCATAATACTTTTGGCTAGAATTTGGGCCAGGGATACCACCATGTCTATGATCAACCCAACACATTTCACCCTTTTTTGAATCAAATGAATATAAGTCTCTGTAGGGTCTAGTAATTTTCAAATTTAACTCTTTCATTACAAATAATGGCATGAGATTATGTGATGCACCAGAATCCAACATACAATTATGAAGAATAAAATCATGAAGAAGCAGTGAAATATAAAATGGGGGAATAAAAGAATCTACCTCCTCTGCATGTGGACCAAAATTTACCACTGGTTTTTCCTCTTGCAAATTCATAGTATCACCAATATCATCATAATGAGAAATATTAATGAATTCTGCAATTTCCTTCTTGTAACCTGGTGTCTTAGCTAGCTCAAGTAGAGGCACTTGAATTTTGATCTTTTCTAGCTCTTTTTATAGACTGAAGGTTTGATTTTGTTTGACCATATTCTCAGGTTCTTCTTGATTTTTTTTAGGACTAACAATCTGATTAGACACAGTAATGACCTTCTCCAAATTATTAGTATCAACGGACTTATTTTTGGGAAGTTTCACCCCTTTACTTTTCATTTCCACTCACCAGATTCATAGGTTGTTTTCCCTTATCTGATGATTTTACTGAGTTCTTTGGTTGTGGAGTCACCATTGAAGAAGGGACTGAATCTGTATCTTTTTACTCATCATCCTGTGTTCTTGATATCTTTTTTTTTAATCTTAAATCATACTTCTTATGCAGCTCTGCTTGCATAAAATATGTGAATTTCTTACAAGACTCATCCATCTCTTCTTGATCAAATAACACCTCAAATTAGGTGCATTATTCTTCACATTCTTCTTCTTCCTCATCATCTTCCATGCAAACATCAGATGTATGATCATCCTCAGTAGATTGTGAAGGTGCCGCTTCTATATACAAAGGTGCCTGAACTTGATCCTGATCTCTTTTTTCCCTCTGCAAAATTTGCAGGGGTTGTTTTCTAAATTGTGGATTGAAAACACCTATGTTTTGTTGTGCAGGCTTTTTACTATCTAGCTCCATCTTCACTAGTTTATTTGACAAGTTCTTAATAACCTTTTTCATTTCATCAATCCTTTCATCCTGTGGTGATTCTTCTTTGGCCTTTCCTTTCTCTTGAACTGACTTCTTTTCTTATGTTTTACCAGCAGTAGTCATGTTTGCCTCAATCTCCAAAGCATAAACTTGAATATTTTCAAGAGTAGTAGATATTCTCTCTCTCAAAGTGAAACTAAAATATGATACAAATTCTCTAGCAAAAACTACTCTTGCTCCAACAGGGGGAGGCTTCATTTCTGCAGGAAAAATATTATACAATTTATTGAATATTTTAATAAAATCAGTCATGTTTTCATCTAACTTTCTCTTGATATCATTAAACTCTGTCAATGAATATCCATGATCTCTCTTTTCACCCCATATTTGGATGAATTGTGCTTCTAATTCGTCCCAATTCTGAATTGAGGCATTAGGCAAACCTTTAAACCATTTTCTTGCCTCTCCATTCAGAGACTGTACAAAAAGTCTCATTACTACATCAAGATGTTCAAAATTTAGATTCTCAGCAAAAGTGCAAAAAAATGGCAAGTGTTGTTCTGCAGTTACTTCATCTTCACTAGTAAAATGAGGAAGTAACTTGAGATATTCTTGGGGCATTGCATTCATAGGTTGTGGAAGATTTAACGGTGCACATCTATTCATCAAGAAAGCAAGAACATGGGCTGCCATGTTTATACCTTGGTTAACTATTCCTTGAGTAGATGGGGTTTGTATACCAGTTATAAATGTGGATGGATGGGATGAAACAACTAATATAGGGAGGGGTTGATAAACAATAACAGAAGAACTGACAACTGTATTTGGTTGAGCTTCTGCAAATGTGAATGAAACAGATTCAAAATATTGTTCTTCTAACCTTGGTTTTTGAAAATTAATTGGTGGGGAAAAGGATTCTTGTTCCTAGAAAATGAGTTTCTTGGAAATATCCTTGGATGAGGGACTATGTGAACTACTACCAGGTGCAACTAGTGTAGCATCAAGTGTGTAAAAATTCTTCATCTTCTGAGATTTTTTAGAAACTAATTTCTCAGGATCTGACAAAATTGGTGCTTTATGTTGTGAAGTGTCTGACCTTGTATGTGGCCTTTTATACGCCAAAATTATGAAATAGAAATACAGCTTAATATTTCCTCCTCTCTGAACAACTAGAGGAAATATGAAATAAAAACCAGGGAAAGAACTTTGTTTCTTTGTCCCCAGCAACGGCGCCAAAAAATTTTGTACCTTAAGAGACAATCCCTTGGCTGTATTAAGGAATCAATACTTAGGACATTTATACATGTATGTCACAAAATGTTAATATCAAGGGTCTTTTCTTAATCACCTTCAGATATGTTTATATTAAACCCTCAAGAATCAAATGCAATAAATTCTTTGCAATGCCATTATCTGCTGATATTAAATGGAATGATGAGAATAATATGAAGGAAGGAAGCCCAAATTGATATGTTGATAAAAAATATATATCACTTTAAACTTCAGAAGAATTTTATGACATAATATTATTTAAAATGAAGGAGCATCCATTAAGGATTTTAACTCTTGTTCACATATGTAAAAAGAGACATGTAGCTTCATTACTTCATTTTATTCAAGGACAGAAAATACACAATGTAAAATAGAAAACATATCAATATCAAAAAATTCCAGAATCTTGCTTTTCATTCATTAATCATTTGAAAACTGAGTACAAAAATTGCAGTCTAAAGGTCCAAAACTCGAAACCTTTTTCTTTCTTGTTTATCTCTTTAAATACAATGAAAATCATTTTGTAACTGCTGAAACTACTCCTAAATGCTTCAAATACTTAGGAATTCGTAAACTACCTATTACATGTCATCAAAATGTCCCATTACAATTACATTCTCTTAAAAGAGAAAAAGAAAATAAAACTTAAATCCTAATCTATTTGCTGAATATGAACTGATGATGTTATTGTTGTATTCTCCTGATTTGTTGTCTTGTTCTTCTTTGAAGATGAAGGATCTTTAGGGAGATCAGTCATCTAGGCTCTACATTTCTTCCACACCTCAATGTTTGTTTTGGGTGAGTTTATCAACCTGTGATATTCCAATCTAAAAAAAGTAATCCTGTCGAATGATGGTCTTTCGGAAAACAGGGTCTTCACCAACTATAAAATCTGAAAGTGCCTCTGAAGCAAATTAATCACTATTTCTCTTTTAAAATCTGAGTCTTTTCATGAGTATTGTCCACCTTTATCTTTACCAATATCAGTAGTGGTTCATAAGACTCCCATGATAAAAGATTACCTCCAAGGCCCCAACATGATGGCAAACCTGCCCTGGCTCTTTTGTCATATAAATTTTCAAACATGCTAATTGATTCCTTAATATCTATCAACTTTTTCTCGGTAGTATTCTTGCAATTATTCTTGAAAATTAGTTTGTTAATATCTATAGCACATGAAATCTTGTCTTTAATATCATACTCTTCCAACACTAGGTCAGTCTTGGAATTAATAAAATCAGTAAGTTTCTTTCCCTGGATGGCTCTATGAATTGTCTTCTTTTTATCTACCATAACCTGCTCCTCAAAATCTATAATAATATTTATTTCTTCTGATATGATAGTCAGAGATCCCAAGCGTCTCTAAGCTCTTCAACGATATCATTCCAAATGATTTCCTTAGCTTGTATCAGAGATATATTTCCTTTCAAGTTCTCCTTTAGATTCTTAATCTCATCATCAACGGTTTGGAAATCTGTTCTATATTTACTGATTTCTCTATCCTTAGCTTGCATTATTTTTATTGTTTTCTCTAGATCAGTTTGTGCCTTTTTGCGGTATCTCTCTGCCATCTTCAGTTTAGTGGTCAATTGAGATATTTGTGTTGTTGTATATTCATTTCCAGATGGTAAAAAGAAAGTACAAGTATGTGATTCAATGTGATTCTGTAATGCCAATGCAGTTTGCTTCAATTTGGTGATTTCTTATTCCTTCTACAAGAGTTGTTGAAGAAGTTTCTCTTTATCATTTTCTACTTCTGCAACCTCTGCTGCCATAGAGTGCTCTCCTGTAGGCAACTTCAACTTTTTATTCAGCACAAAGATTTATGATTTTGCACTTTGTAGCAGCTTTTTTACAATAGACCTGTCATTTGGATCTACCCCAATCTTCACAATAATATTCTTGAGTTCTTCATTTTGTGTTGTTAAAGCCCCGGAATTGGCTTTCTCTAACTTTAACTGCTTGATAACCTTCCCTAGAATGTTCTCAGCTTTAATAGCCATTGCATTAGTTTTGATCAAATCACTCACAATCAATTGACCAGTTTGGATATGTAAATTTACTTTATCAATCAGAGGGATTTTTCTTACATAAAAAGTCATATTTACAGTATTAAAACTATTAGATGAGCCTATAGTCATATCAGAGGGATGAGAAAGAGCAATCTTAAACTGATATTTTTCAAGATCCATAGCTATCAATAATCTTGTTTGATCCGGAGTTATCTGATACTCATCCTGTGCTTCCATGATAGCCTTGATTTTCTAGTTTCTTTCACCAATCTGAGAAAATACTTGTTTAATCAAGGGTACCTTCTCCTGAGCATCTTCTTGTCTTCTTGGTGAGGATGGTACATTTTTCTCATCTCCCAATTGCAGTGAGAAACCAGATTGAGTACCTGTTAAGTCCTCATTTACCTTTGCTCTCTTTTCAGTTCTCTTCTCTTCATCTTCTGAGTCTATCACTGCTTCTTTACTCCTCTTGTTAGACTTTTATGATATGATAGGAGTTTGTATACTTAAACCCACATAACCTGCAAAACCCTTATTTTCCAGCTTCTCTATATCAGGTCTGCTTTCATGAATAAATGTTGAATAACACTAGAAAATTTGGCGGAAATTCCGACGGCCAATTCGTCGCTATTCCGACACATAGTCGTCGCAAGAGCGACAGTTCGAGGGCGGAAAAAACGTGGTTTGTCATCCCGTCGCAGTTTCGACGCATGTAAAAAGAGTCGCACTATCGACACTTCTTCCGTCGCTTTCGAACAAGCGTCACTCTTCCGACATCTCACGAACCATTGCGCTTCCAACGTTTGTAAACTGTCACACTTCCGACGAAATGTGGTCCGACGTTTTGAACGTCGCTCTTCTGATGTTTGTAAGCAATCGCAATTCCGACGCAATGTGGTCCAACGTTTTGGAAGTCGCTCTTCCGACGTTTGTAAGATGTCGCAATTCCGACGAAATGTGGTCCGACGTTTGGAACGTCACTCTTCCGACGTTTGTAAGTTGTCGCAATTTTGACGAAATGTGGTCCGACGTTTTGAACGTCGCTCATCTGACGTTTTTATACTGTCTCTCTTCCGACGTTTCTGAGTTGTCACAATTCCGATGTCTACAAGGCGTCGGTAGACCAACGGCGGGTTCAATTTAAAAAAAAAAATGAAACTTTAAAAGACGATAAACGTTGTTTTGAATATATTATATGAAGTAAAACAGTCCATGAAGTCATTACATTTTCACATCTGAAGATTGGAACCCAAATATCCATCCAGAAAAGTGGAAGTCCCACGCCAGACAATGATAGAAAAATACCCCATGTCACATACAACGACTTGATATAAAACCCAGTAACGGTCCACATGGAGATTATCGACAATCTGAGAAAGCATCCAAATATGGCCGAGGCATCTATAAGAAAGTGAAATAGCAGTATGTAAAATAGTAAAGCAACAGATAGAGTACGTACCGACGTCCATTGTTCCAAATACAAATTAAAGTACCCAAAATCCTTGAACAGAGAAAAACGCTAATCATGTGAGGAGTGTGATATGTCCAAAATATAAAAAGACCATCATACCATATCAATAAACTAGCAACATAGACCAGCATCGCTAGTTTTGAAGGCAGAGTGATAAACATTAATCATTTTTTTTTCACAAGAGAAAAAATGTTGTTTTGAATATATTATATGAAGTAAAACAGTCCATGAAGTCATTACATTTTCACATATGAAGATTGGAACCCAAATATCCATCCAGAAAAGTTGAAGTCCACCCCAAACAGTGATAGAAAAATACCCCATGTCACATACAGGGACTTGATATAAAACCTAGTAACGGTCCACATGGAGATTATCGACAAATCTGAGAAAGCATCCAAATATGCCCGAGGCATATATAAGAAAGTGAAATAGCAGTATGTAGAATAGTAAAACAACAGATAGAGTACCGACGTCCATTGTTCCAAATAGAAATTAAAGTACCCAAAATCCTTGAACAGAGAAAAACGCTAATCATGTGAGGAGTGTGATATGTCCAAAATATAAAAAGACCATCAGACCATATCAATAAACCAGCAACATAGACCAGCATCGCTAGTTTTGAAGGCAGAGTGATAAACATTAATCATTTTTTTTTCACAAGAGAAAAACGATGTTTTGAATATATTATATGAAGTAAAACAGTCCATGAAATCATTACATTTTCACATCTGAAGATTGGAACCCAAATATACATCCAGAAAAGTGGAAGTCCCACCCCAGACAGTGATAGAAAAATACCCTATGTCACATACAGGGACTTGATATAAAACCCAGTAACGGTCCACATGGAGATTATCGACAAATCTGAGAAAGCATCCAAATATGCCCGAGGCATCTATAAGAAAGTGAAATAGCAGAATGTAGAATAGTAAAACAACAGATAGAGTACCGACGTCCATTGTTCCAAATACAAATTAAAGTACCCAAAATCCTTGAACAGAGAAAAACGCTAATCATGTGAGGAGTGTGATATGTCCAAAATATAAAAAGACCATCAGACCATATCAATAAACCAAAAACATAGACCAGCATCGCTAGTTTTGAAGGCAGAGTGATAAACATTAATCATTTTTTTTTCACAAGAGAAAAAACGTTGTTTTGAATATATTATATGAAGTAAAATAGTCCATGAAGTCATTACATTTTCACATCCGAAGATTGGAACCCAAATATCCATCCAGAAAAGTGGAAGTCCCACCCCAGACAATGATAGAAAAATACCCCATGTCACATACAGGGACATGATATAAAACCCAGTAACGGTCCACATGGAGATTATCGACAATCCGAGAAAGCATCCAAATATGCCCGAGGCATCTATAAGAAAGTGAAATAGCAGTATGTAGAATAGTAAAGCAACAGATAGAGTACCTACGTCCATTGTTCCAAATACAAATTAAAGTACCCAAAATCCTTGAACAGAGAAAAACACTAATCATGTGAGGAGTGTGATATGTCCAAAATATAAAAATACCATCATACCATATCAATAAACCAGCAACATAGACCAGCATCGCTAGTTTTGAAGGCAGAGTGATAAACATTAATCATTTTTTTTTCACAAGAGAAAAAACGTTGTTTTGAATATATTATATGAAGTAAAACAATTCATGAAGTCATTACATTTTCACATCTGAAGATTGGAACCCAAATATCCATCCAGAAAAGTGGAAGTCCCACCCCAGACAATGATAGAAAAATACCCCATGTCACATACAGGGACTTGATATAAAACCCAATAACGGTCCACATGGAGATTATCGACAATCTGAGAAAGCATCCAAATATGCCCGAGGCATCTATAAGAAAGTGAAATAGCAGTATGTAGAATAGTAAAGCAACAGATAGAGTCCGTACCGACGTCCATTGTTCCAAATACAAATTAAAGTACCCAAAATCCTTGAACAGAGAAAAACGCTAATCATGTGAGGAGTGTGATATGTCCAAAATATAAAAATACCATTAGACCATATCAATAAACCAGCAACATAGACCAGCATCGCTAGTTTTGAAGGCAGAATGATAAACATTAATCATTTTTTTTTTTCAGAAGAGAAAAAACGCTATTTTGAATATATTATATGAAGTAAAACAGTCCATGAAGTCATTACATTTTCACATCTGAAGATTGGAACCCAAATATCCATCCAGAAAAGTGGAAGTCCCACCCCAGACAATGATAGAAAAATACCCCATGTCACATACAGGGACATGATATAAAATCCAGTAACGATCCACATGGAGATTATCGACAATCTGAGAAAGCATTCAAATATGCCCAAGGCATCTATAAGAAAGTTAAATAGCAGTATGTAGAACAGTAAAGCAACAGATAAAGTACCAACGTCCATTGTTCCAAATACAAATTAAAGTACCCAAAATCCTTGAACAGATCAAGAAAAACGTTAATCATGTGAGAAATCTAAGTAAATTTAATCTATTAACATTGCGAATAAAATTAGACCGAAGTCAAAAACATTGCCTGGCCATACTCATGGCAAATTTGTCATCAAAAAATAAAAAAAAATTAAGAAGACTGCCCTCATATGGGGAAACCAGTCTTGAACGTTTAATTTACAGAATTCAAAAATATTACAAAGGTCCAGCACAGTAAAATAATCTAAAAGCAACCCAATTAAGTGGGCCTGCTAAGCAAGAAAAACAAATTAACCAAACTACTCCTCCAGTGGTTCCTCCACGATTCGGCACCATCGTTCAGAAGGTCCAGGATCGCTAGGTGCTACCTCCACATGCATCCACGGCTCCCCTCCTGAAGGCCCGAATGCTGGCCAGCGTTTTTTGAGCTCAGACCCGCCGGACGGGTGCATTCTTCCTCCGTTTGGACCTCCTTGCAGAAGACCACAGTGACTAAAGTCGTGATTCGCGGGCGGTTGAGAGAGAAATTAAAGGAAAATTGCGTAGTGCGTGTCGTGGGAGAAGGTGAACTATCGGTGGGGAAGCGAGGAGCAGGGGAATCCATACAGTGGCCAGATCCTACAACCCGACCCCGCCCACTCCTAGTATTTGGATATCGACCTGCATAATAATCACTGGACTGGCCGGAAGTCGACTCTGCTGAGGGGTTGGAGGGAGCACGCAGGGGTTGACCTCTAGTGCTCCCCCTGCGGCAACGCATCCTATGACACACGCGAGGCATGGGTGCAGTCTCAGGCTCAGTGGGCACAAGAGGAGATGGAGAAGCAGAATTCCAATTAACAGAGGAAGACAAACAAAGACAGAACCGAGAGAAATGCAGATATGCAGCAAGGTCTAGGCAGCAGTTCAATTGGCCACTTCTCCTTATCGTCACAATTAGCAGCCAGTGTAATCCAGCAACCGGCTTGTCTCAAAAACCATAGCTAAAAGCCATTTTTTCGACCCGACTGCAATGCAATCAAAGGATGCCCGTCATAATTAATCTCTGATCATTAATATTGAGAGCCGAAGGCCGGATCATATTGGAGCGTGCGGAATCGCTAAGAGGAGTGGAGGTCCGATCTTGAACAGTGTTAAAAATTAATTAATGCAGATTTGATGTGAAAACTTAATTGAACAGCGTTAAATTTTAATGTGATTGATATGAAATCGCCATATCCATGTCCCATCGCCTTAAACGCCATCGAATGCACCCGCAGCCGGGAGCAGGGCAAGTTTTTATTGAGGACACGTGGCAGAAATTGATTGGAGCGGATCTTTGTTTGGGCCGCTCGCGCAGTGCAAATCCGGACCCGAAAAATATTAGGGCGAATTTGATAAGAAATTCACGTCACAACTCTCCCTCCGTACGCCATCCCAACTTCGGACCCAAAAAAGATTAGGGCGGAATTCATTTGGTTTTCGCATCACAAAATTGGCCGACGTCAGTAGGCTATTTTGGAACACGAATTTGTTTTGAATTATGGTTTATCGTCGTTTGAAGTTCGTCGGGCTCGACTTAAGAACAATTTTGTTTGATCCCATCTTATAAAATTTTTGTTGGTTTTCTTTGATAATACACATATTTATAATAAATCATGGGAATACCACACTAAACATGTGGAAAAGTTATATAAATTATTGAGAACAATCATTTTTATGTAAAAATATCCAAATGTGCTTTTGGGAAATAAGAATTCGAATATTTGGTTCATATTGTTTTAAAGGAAGGAGTGAAGTTGGAGCCTCAAAAAGATGCAAGCTATTACAAAATGACCTATTCCTAAGAAAATCAAGGTTCTTAGAAGATTTTTTAAACTTACATGATATTATTGATCATTTGTTAAGAATTAGGCATGCATTTCAAGTCCACTCACATATCTCTTGAAGAAAATATCATTTATATGGAATGATGAGGCTACTTTGGCATTCTCTCTTTTAATGGATGCCATGTCTTCTACACCAAAATCGGTTGCACCTACTTTTGGTAAAACATTCATAGTAGAGTGTGAGGCACTAGGACAAGGAATTTACGTAACATTAACACAATAAGGGATATCATTGGCTTTTAAAAGCAAGGAATTCAAAGAAAATATTTGGTGAAATTCAAGGAATTCAATTTTGTTAATAGGTTTATGTCACACGATGATGCAGGGGCATTAGGCACTAGCCAACAATGTAGGAGGTTTTTTCCACATGTTGTGGCTAGGAGGGTTCGAAAAAATTTGAGTTGTAACAGCTAGGTGTCAATACCTCAGCTGACTGTATTACTTAGACTAGTTAGAGTTGTAGGAGTCGAATAGTTTCAGTTAGTTGAATTATTATAATTAGACCTTTTGATTTCTAGAACGGTCCTCTCAGAGGAACCGAAGAGCCATATGTTATGTATATAAATTGTAATTCCTCGGATGAATAAAAGTAGAGAGGGAAGAGGAGAGTAGAGAGGGGATTTCTGCAATAAACCTCTGTGTGTGAACAATTGTTTCTAGTTAAATGATTTCCAAGCTTAGTTGCCATTGAATTATCTCGAACTGATAATTGTGAAGAATTGTTTAACTATGAGGCAATTGGGTACTGATAATTCCATTTTTCTGTCTTTGAATTCCCATAAATTGTTGGATAACCCTGTGAACTCACCCCACCCGAAGCCGAGGTCTGTGTAGAGAACCGAGGTTGTGAAAACTGTTCAAATATAAAAATCTCGCTTAATAAAGAGACAAAATTGTTGTGCTTTCAGAACCTGACCCGAGGATTGGACATGAGTTAACAAAAAAAAGGATAGCGGAACCAGACTTACACCCATGGTCAAACCCTCTACCAAAACCACGAGCGGAATCACAAAAGCGAGTTGCCCATATCGCACCGCTTTTGCAGAGTAGGCAGTATTTCCTATTCGCGAGCAATTCCATAGGGAATGCGACACGTGGCGAAGTGACCCCCGGAAAACCACCGTTTAACCCGCACCGTCACATGTTAAAGCCCGACGTTGGAAGCCGAGCAAAATTTCCAAGCGTCGTTGATTTGGAGAAGGGCCATCGGACGGTGGTCGCATGTTGAACTTGCCCGGAGGTTAACTAAGGTGTGCGGAGGATAGCCAAGTACGATACGAGTGTTTGATTGGTTATTGATATATATAGGTGGGGCCGGAGTATAATGAAATTATTTAATTAAATGATTGGCGGATAATTAGCATAACTCTAGAGCGTGATTGTTGTAAGGATGGGTGGTGAAATATAGAGCCGAAAGTTCATTACAAGTTATTTATTTAAAAAGAAACGTGGAGTATAAATAAAAAGTGTTGAAATTTAAACATTGGTTATAAGGCTTGGAGATAATATAAAGTCGGGAATATAAATTAAATTCCAACCATTATGGATAGTATTTATTTATCAAATTCTACGAATTTGATAAATAAACCCGAAGAAAGAAGAAGTCAATTAAGACTCAGGCTGGAGGAAAAGAATGGCATAAACCAAGGGAAAATGCTGACAGAGTGATTGTAGACACACCAACTCTCCTTGGGGGTCCAATTTCAGTTTTGTTGCGTCACACGATGATCTCTCTTCTCTGGCATTTACTTGTATTGAAGATCACTATTCTAGGAATAAGGAGTTATTTTCTCCAAAAATAACCCTAGCCAAACTTTGACAATGCATCAAGGATATCTTTCTATGCTTCATAAGCACATTTGTTCTACTTCTAAATCATGTCTTGGAAGTGGTTGTTGTGCTGGAAATTATTCACCAGTTGGTTTCATACTAAAGTCTTTTTCACATTTTCAGCATCCAATACATGAAAAAGATAATGGTTTAAAACAACATAAATATTTGAAATTTTGCAAGAATTGTCTGGCACACTTTGAATATGAATTTTGAAGTCAAGTGCATGATGTTGTATAGGATCAAGTGTCATTTTGAATACCAAATGTTTCACAAGACACTTCTCAACATGCTACCCTGCAGTAAGGATTAAATGACAATATTGCATCAACTATTTCCATAATAAAAGTGCACCTCGGCCATAAGACTAAACAACTACAAATGTTGTAGATCTAACAAGACCACACAATCAAATGTATTCCACAAGGCCAATACTGTATGAAAAATGAAAAGGAGTTTGCAAACATACCTTAGGCAACTAATTCAATTAGATACACCAAACCACCAGCAAAAAGGAAAACCAGCCTACTCAAAAGGCAAGCGTTTACCTCCTTTGACAAAATTTTGAGTTCCGAAACAAGGGCCTTTATTGTCTTGTCAATTCCCCTAGTAATTTGAATGGGGTTTGCACCTGCTGCAACAACCTAAACAAAAATGTTTCATTTCAAATTATTTTCCACAAATTTAAGATACAACCATTGTCAGTTTTGTATTTCCTAACAAGCTCATAAATTTTGACAAAAGAACCAAATTTTTTTAATACCTGATAGCAATTTTTTCACTCAAAACTATCTTAGACTCAATAAACCCAACCCAAAACTAAAAAACAAAACACCATAAGACCCTACAAAAATGAATAGATGATCTTAATCCAGTACTATCGACAAAAAGTTACCTTTACACCCTCACTTATTAAACCCTGTGCTGTTGAATTTTAACTTCAACTCCTGCAGCAGAAGGACGGATGCAGCAGCAACATTTTTTTTTGGAGGTTGCTTGCATGCCATCCAGAAATTTAATTCAGCATTTAAAATTCCTGCAAGTTTTTTTTGTAGACGGCCGCAGCCATATTTCTGTACAGGATTGTATTTAAACACAACAACCAACATTAACGCAATTCACCAACCATAAATTAAACAAACAGAAATTTACCCGATAGTTTTGTAAATTCAAAAGGAGGACACGTGGAGCATTAATATTGGATCGCATGAAATTGAAGGGAATCTGAAAACCTGAAAACCGGACCCGAATTTTTTATAGGGCACATTGGATTGAGAATTTGAGTTAAAATTAGGCAGACATCAGCATCCCATTTTGGAGCGCAAATTTGGTTTGAAATTCAATCTATTCATACTTTTGAAGTCCAACGGAAAGGGTTCTTTAATGTTTTTATAGTTTAATATATACATATGTTTTAAACATATGTTATATATATATCATATGCGAAATGAAAGGTGGGCCATAGAATTTAGTTTTAATTTTATTTTTTTTAAAAGAGGGTTTATTATAATATGTTTTATATGTTACGGCATATAAAAATAAGAAGGACGAAAAAGCTTGGTAGTTTATTTTATAGACAGAACATAAATTTTTTATTACACAGCAGTGTGTAAAAAGTGAAAGACTGAGTGTAACTTTTTAAGTGTGTATGCACAGCAGTGCGAAAGGGAAAAACACAGCAGAGTGTTTTAGAGACAGAGTATGTTTGTTTTGAACAAACAGTGAGTTGGTTTTATGCATTGCGTTTTGTAGCAGTCATAATTTTGTAATCCCTCTCAGTGAGGAAGTAGTGTAATAGTTTTTTTTTGAGTTATTGAAGGGAATAGAAGTTTGTTTTCAAAGTATTGAAACTCTATCTCCTGTCAAAGAAATTTTTATTTTCTCTGTGTTAGAGGAAGGGAGATTTATTCTCCATTCATTGTTCTGCAATTTTTCAATATTCCAACATGTGAAAGAACAACAGATGTTGTGGTTCCATCCCCAGCTAAATCATTTGTCTTTGCCGCAGCTTGCCTTACCAACTTGGCCCAAATATTTTCAACTGGGTCCTCTAATTCAACCAATAAAAAGGCCATAACCATAGCATTGAGATACATTTCATTACACTGTCAATAACAATAAAATTTGACTCAGCCATAACCCTTTCCTTTTATTGTTGTGAAAAGCTTTATGCATTACTCTAATGTGGCTAGTCCATAGGCCATGTAGACCACTGGGTAACAAATATGTTTCCTTTCACCTTTGAGTTTTCAAATTATGCCTACCAAATCTAAGACATTTAAGAGGGGGAACTAATACAACGTTAAAAAGAAAACCAGAGCACACATCTACAAATTACCTCCTTAGCTATTGTCACACCATCATTAACTGTTTTCGAAGAACCATGCTTGCTCTCAAAGACAACATTTTGCCCTTCGCCCCAAGGGTGACATCAACAAGATCAGCAAGTTTGTTCACACCGCCTGCAAGACAAATTGAAAATTCTTTCAGTAAGTGTACAATTGAATGCGAGACCATATGCCAAAACAACCCTCCATGAAAAATTAAAATAAGACATTAAAATCGAATATAAGTGGACAAGGAAAGATCCACTGCAGTGAAGTTTCACGTGCAGGTGACCTTCGTTTAAACATAATTTTTTCTCTGACCTGCAATTTTTTTATCACTGAGCCATCCTTGTTGAAGTACAACTCCTTTTCCATAGCTCTTGTATTAACTACCTTCTCTCTGTCGCGTAATCTCAGAGTCTCTCTTCTGCTTCAGCGATTAAAGGAAATGGGTGAAAAAACTAAAAGAGAAGACAATTGTCTGCCATAATTATCAAACATTGCACCCAACTTCTTCCCCTTTCCATTGTTACCAAATGAGGTAGATGTGGCAATTGTTGTCATACTGCCCAAAGCAGAGGCCATCTTCTCTTATGCTGAATATAGAATTACAAGATCTTCATATTAGTATGAACCTTTAAAAACATGACTCCCATTGCTAAAAACCACTTTTAAGTTGTAACAGGCAAACTAAACAACTATCGCAACTTTTGGAAACTTCTGGAGCATTAAGAGAGAAACAACCAAAGAGAAATACAGCCACAATCCTCATTTTAATGAGACCGGACTATATATTTTCATTAAGATAATAGAAAGAAATCACGACTATATTAAGGCCAGCACAAAACAATCTTTAACCAGTGTCTCTCGCGGCCTTCAGGTTGCCATGCTAGAGGTTGCATAGTTTTAATTTAAATTCTTGACCTCTCGTGCCCATCTATGAATGCATCCAATGGGATATCTACATCAAATGCTCCTTTATATCCCCAAAAACAAATTCCCTACTACAAGAGCACCAGTATTGATGGATCACCCCACACCATCCCACCCACTAGAAACGGTGAAAAGGGAAACCTGAGAAACCTTCTGAAATATCTCAAGATGACTATATGGGTGGTTCTTATGAATCAACCAACCATTCATAACATGCTCATCAATCCAAACCATAAGTATTATGTGACAATATTCAAGCAGGCACTGAATCGGATTTCTGAAGCTATGTTAGAGAAACCCTAAACTCTCACCGAAAATAGGTGAAATGTGGCACCACTCAGAGATTGACATGTGCCAATTGGTACAAGTGGTAGAAAATTGGCATGCTCAAACAATGAGGTGATGTAGGAATGACATGAGGGAGAAAATATCAGAAAAGCCCCAAATCTGGAGAACTAAAGCTCATCACCAACCTGAGATTAACAACTTTACATGATGTAACCTATGAAATCGTAAATGGAGAAATCATAGTAACAATAAAGTAACCTATGTAACAATAAAGTCGTATTCATCCTGGGAGTGGTAATGGGAGAAATCATAGTGAACAACAGGAAACATGCAGAGTTGCTTACAATCAAATAGATGAAAAAACACATACAAAAAACCTAGATAATAATCATGAACAAGCTTAATATTGAATTATGAACCGTAAAGGAACTTACAAAATGTGACATTATGAACCTGGTCAAGCGCACAAGCAAAAATATCCTGGACATGACCCTGGTTGACAAGTTGTATTGCTCATGATGCAAGAGGATTTGTACATGCACCGCCAAGTCAATCAAAATCCATCATTATCTATACAATAAATACAAGTAATTGATGTAGTATTTTTTACTCTAAGATGCATTCTTATGATAATGTTAGAACATATGTTGAAAATGTCAAAACATACCTCAATAAGCTCCTCTTCGTTTCAAGAACAATTTATTGAGTCGCATGAACTTGGAACAAGCCTCCCACGATCTGAAAGAGTAGCAACTAAGTCAACAGTGACTTTTTTGTTGCTACGCTGGATCAAGGGAGGTTTGCTCCAAGATTAAATCGCTCCAATAAATTATTCTCTACTAAACAGGGCCAACCACGTGAAGGTGGAAGCTCTTATGGCCCCTCCCCCCCCCCCCCTCACATCACTCTCAATTCCCCAATACCCAATCTATATTTCATTTTTTACTTTCATGAGCATAAAAAAAAATATTCAATAACTAATAAAAAAACAATTCAACAAAAAGGACGCAAGGAAACATTGCAATTAATGCTTGACATAAAAATAGTATGATAAATGAGTTTTTTATATAATGCAAAAAACGTTCCAAGTATGGTAACGTTTGTCTTATAATAATACAATATTTTACATTATCAATTTTTCTTTTTCTTCTTCCTATTTCTAAAGCTCCTAATTACATCATCAATATCATCGTGCTCTGCTCCTGTTTCGTGCCTTTCGACCCGCACTGCTAACCTAGTTGCGTAGTCACGATGTCTGGTCTCATCCAGTGACAGGGCATCGCCTACAAAAACAGATAATATTAAATTTTAATTTTCAGTTTTTAAATATCATTGAACTAGTTCGGTAATATTAATAATAATAAAAATTGCAATGAGATTATTTACCTGGTGCACCAGTTGTCGTCGCTGACCTAGTTGCGTAGTCACGATGTCTGGTCTCATCCAGTGACAGGGCATCGCCTACAAAAACAGATAATATTAAATTTTAATTGTCAGTTTTTAAATATCATTGAACTAGTTCGGTAATATTAATAAAAAATTGCAATGAGATTATTTACCTGGTGCACCAGTTGTCGCCGCTGACCTAGTTGCGTAGTCACGATGTCTGGTCTCATCCAGTGACGGGGCATCGCCTACAAAAACAGATAATATTAAATTTTAATTGTCAGTTTTTAAATATCATTGAACTAGTTCGATAATATTAATAAAAAAAATTTCAATGAGATTATTTACCTGGTGCACCAGTTGTCGCCGCCAACCTAGTTGCATTGTCACGATGTCTGGTCTCATCCAGTGACGGGGCATCGCCTACAAAAACAGATAATATTAAATTTTAATTGTCAGTTTTTAAATATCATTGAACTAGCTCGGTAATATTAATAAAAAAAATTGCAATGAGATTATTTACCTGGTGCACCAGTTGTCGTTGTTGAGACTGTTGCCCTGTCTTCCTCTCTGGTGGTAAGATCCTCAAGGGAAACATTCTCTGTCATTTAAACAAAAAATTTTATAAGGACAACCATCAAGGTATAATTAGAAAAAATTATAAGTGGAAATTAATTACCGTCACGGACCTCACTGATAGTAGCATTGTCGGCCTGGTCCCCACTACAATGATCAGGTTGCACATGAGGATCATCTACATCTGGCTCTAAAACTGGGTTATTTGCCTCATCGATAGTGCTGCTCCCCTGATTTAAACAAAGTTGTTAGACATTAAATTTATGGACGAAAACAAAAATATTGAAAGGTTAATTTTTTACCTTATCAGGGATTCTCGATCTTGGGACCTGCCCCAAGCTTCTGCGACGTTCAACTACAGCTTGAAGCCAAAACAGAAAGCAATATTTTTATCTTCCTCTGTAGTTTATGTTCTGAATTCATCACCCTACATTACATATGATTTTGTATTTTTAATCATATTTGATAGGATTACAAAAACGTTGGAAGGCGATACAATTAATTATAAGATGTTTAGCTACTTAATTACAATTCTTGCAACTAATTTCAAGTAGCCGCCCTGGCCTAGCTTGTGATGGCCCTTTTTCTCAATCCTAGCTTTGGTTGCCTTTGAGGTGTCAGGCAACCTAGCATCAAAATATTGAAGTCAGATATGATGTATCACACTTTTATTTTAAACATAAAGAAAATTAAAGCTATTGAATTAAAGTTGTAATTTACCTTGCGGGTCCAGTTGGCATTTTTCATTCTTTCTTTGCCCTTTTCTCTTTTCCGTCATGGATGAGTGCTCTCCACTCACTCTCTGAAACTACAAGAGGACGCTCATATCTAGGGTTAAATTGCAATTGCGTCCTATAGGTGTCCCTGGTATATTTCAAATATTTTTCAGCTACCCGAGCCACCGCTGTTCTGTCAAATGTGCCGACCCCAAAAAGGGCTTCTAGATAATCTAGAAGTTCTTTTTTCAGGTTGGAATTCTGGGAATTCCACCCTGTACGTATGGTTGGGCCAAAAATTACCAACGCATGGCTCTCCAGAATCCTGTAGAACTCATTGTTTCCTACACAGAATAAAACCAAAAAAAGAAGAAGATATTATCATTAATTTAAAAATAAAAATCATGATAAATATGTTTTAGATGAAGTACATGAAATAGTTAAAATATTAAAATTTACCTGGGAGGTGTACATGCTTTATAGGGACACCCTCATCGTTCACCAACAACGTGCCATTAATGGTCCCTGTGGAGCTGACACGTGTAGCTCTAGGAAACGCAATAATGTAGTTGGCCATATTAGCCTCATCATTGCCAACACATTCAGCGGTTGGCTGGGTGTCTGCTTTGGCAGGGTGTGTTTCTTGGCTGGCACCTAAAGGAGTAGAAGGTGTACGAGAGGGTTGTTGGGCAATCTCTTGCCCTTGTGTCCCACTACCACCAACACCGAGTTCAGCAAATGCGAGAAAACGCTACATAAAAAAGAAATTTTTGTTAGTTTAGTCAATGTAAAAATTAAAAATCAAACTATCACAATTCATCTCATGCAGAACAAAAAAAATATCCTTTTGACTTTTTATTATTACCTGATATGTTTCTAGCTGGCTCATAAGTTTTTTTATCCTCACTTCTGTTTCAGGTGTTTGAGGCGCGTCTATCAAAGTATTAAATTCCAACCTTGCATCTCGTGCCTTTTTTCGCAACAAGAACACTGGAGATAGGGATGAAGAAAGCTCTTCCTCAAAGAGGGAATCATCAGGCGTACCATGGCTAGGTGTCTGCATATTTGAACAAAATTAATAGTATTTCAATTATGTAAATAACTAAAATACCTGAAGATAGAGCAATGCTGGCACTTTACATGTTCTTCCGCTGGCCTCTTTCCGCGATCATCCCGTCTCGAGGTTGTTCTTGCACTTCTCTGATCAGTCTGCCACATTGCAATAAAATTATAAATGTAAAAACTTGAAAACAATATCTAACTTGAAAACACAAAATGAAAACTGAAATAATTTCTAATAAGACACCGAAAGACAGAGTTAGAGTTTCAAATATGCCTTGCATTTAATTCAGTCCTGGAAACATGTCATTGCACATTAAGGCACCCAAACATTCACTCCACGAATGATATATTTAAGTAGGCTTCTCCTATTCTGGGAAAACACCATACCTATAATGAATTCACTTGCATGTATAAAGGGAAAGGAAAACATGTTTTCATACAACGGTGACAAAGGCATCTTGGGGAAAGGTATCTTCACTTTTTATTTATGTTGTTCACCCACACCACTCTCGTTTTTTCACTAATCCTGTTTTGTCATTTTTGGATTCAAATTAAGTTAAGGCCTTAAGTATTTTTTGACCTTTCGGTGTAGTTTTTATAAGTGGCATGTATGGATTTTCCATTAATTCCGCACTTTTTCTCTTCATGCGCATGTTTCCCTGGAAATCAAATGCATGATTTAGTCCCATACATTTAACAAGTTGTTGGATCAACTCCATTGGAAATATCATGTTTCCTATTCAATCAAAATTTATCTCAGTTAGGGTAGGTAGGAAGGTTTTCCCTTTATATTAATAGGGCACTTCTAGCTTGCATTTTTATTATATCTTTCAAATTTAGTGTCGTTTCAATTAGGGCATGAATTTTTGCAACTTTCAAGGTGAGAATGAACAAAGACAAATTTTTGTGATGGATGAATGTATATGACTCCATGGCCAAAGGAAAAGGCACTAATCTACTTCTTCAAATATCTATAGTTCTCATTCACCTCATACGGAGATGGTCCCTGATTTTGAGCCAAATGTTGCAGCAAAAAGTTCTCCCCCTCCATAATTTGATATTCAATGGAAATTTCTTAAATTGATGATGGGGCATGATTATGGAACATTGGCACATACATATGTAATGGAATTCCAAGATCATGATATATGTTTTCATATGTTTATGGAGGTGGTGGAGCAAAAAAGAGCTCAAATAGAGCTGAATTTTTTCACATAAAAAGGATTGTGGGCTTGACTAATGGTTCCATTTAAAAAATGATATCTAGATAGAGAATAAGTGTAGCATGCAAACATGCATTGAAAATCCATCTGAGTTTGCATTGTACTACTTATGATGGATTCAAATTTGGGTTTCAAAATGCCAGGTTATGGCATGATTTTGTCGAGAAACCCTTAGTTGGATTCTCATGTTGGTTTAATTTATATTTTAAGTTTGTTTTGCAGTCTTTCAGTGATGGTAACTCATGAACTAGGTTACCAATGTGTAACAATCATATTTCAAGAATAAAGTTGTGATTTTTTAATATTATTATTATTATCTATTAGCTACAAGTATTGACACCTAATGCCTGGAATTTTGACATCTTGATAGCATGGATAATTTCGAAAATGTTTCTAGTAATGTTAACATAATAACTATCATTACGTGTCTTCACTTTTGTCACCATAATAGACCCGTGATATGGACTCATCACACAACTTCATATGCTATGTCCCAACAAGTTCAAACTGGTTGAACCTACCTCATAGTGTGGTTATTAAGGACAAGTTGCTTGATATATAACTCGATAGCATAGACCGTGTTGCAGTTCTAAAAAGAATCCTCAAGTGTCAAAAAAAATTCACAATATGTTCTACTATAAAGCCTTTTGGGATACCTGAAATAATATATGTATCATTGATGACTTTTAAAGTATGACAATATCCAGAGGGAAAGGAAATCAATGGAAGAGTGATCCACCAATGAGAACCTAGAATTTAGCATCAGATGAGTTAGAGTCTAGGAAATTGAAACCCTATAATTTTAATTAGTGATGAAGGAAATCACATAGGTAATTATATTTTCATGTAGAATAACCTGTTAATTCAAATTTAAACTACATAATATGAAAGGCATACCATAAATTTTTCCACGTAAGTCCAAACAACCTATAAAAAGGGAAAACCTTCTTTTTCCATGGGAAATAATTTACCTTTCCTTTTTCAAGGCAATCTAAATCACAAAAAATATGAACTATACCGCACACATTCTTGGATAATGTGAAAGTGGAAAAGGAATACCCTACACAAGTGATGCACACATGTACATTTGAACACTAATAGATTTTTGTAGTTGAAATGCAATGCTTGTTTTCATTTAAATGTAGGGTTTTTAAAGCAGGGAGAAATAATGGTTACCAAATTAATAAGCGTTTCTTTGGGAAAAATCTAAATCTTGTATTAGGTGATGAAGATAATAGAGGGTATTGAATCTTTATTCTTGACATCTAGAGAGAACCCTACAGCCTAACACAATCCAATGGAATTGACCAAAAAAACCCAAATAGAGTCAACCCTAATATAGGAGGAAGGGCCTGCAGTAAGAACTTACCATTTTGCAAGAGCTGAGGGCGAATGCTATTCTGCAAGAGCTGAGGGCGAACGCTGAGGGCAAATGCTGAGGGAAAATGCTGTTCTACAAGAGCTGAGGGCGAATGCTGAGGGCGAATGCTGTTCTGCAAGAGCGGAGGGCGAATGCGCACATGATATCAGACGTTAATGTAGCTATTGCGACGGATACAAAACAATAAAATCATTTTTATGTAGTGCGCATATAAGTTTCAAATTTTTATGTAGCACGCATATAAGTTTCGTATTTTTATGTAGCATGCATATAAGTGTCATTATACTGACGGCGGAAAAAGCGTCGCTATTGCGACGGGTGCCTCCAAATGTCGCAATGGTGACACCTAGACATTGTGTCGCAGCTGCGACATTTGGAGTCGTCTTAATAGCAATGCTTTGGGCCATGGTGTCGCAATTTCGACGTCTTACTCCAAACGTCGCAATTGCGACACTTTTCTAAGTGTCGGTATTGCGACACTTTTCTATAAACGTCGGTATAGCGACAGTTTCGGGCGGGATGGAAAAAATTTGGGAAAATTTCCGACATTTGGTCAAAAGCGTCGGAACCAAGTGTCGGAATTTCCGCCAAATGTAGTAGTGTATCCATTTTCAATTCTCCTATTTGAAATCACTTTATGGGGATCATAAGCCCATTTATCTCCTAACAGTAAATTCATTCTATCTAACATCATGGTGACTTCATCACCAGCCTGTCTCATATTTACTATAAAGGGACCCACAGACATTGGCAACTTAAACATATGACCCTTTTTCATAGGTACGAAGTGTACTTGATTAAAATTTAAACTCTGCCTAATGAAATCCTAAGAAAATAGCCTCATAGGCACAAAAACAGGAAGTCTGTATGGTTCTACTCCCGCCCCGTAAAGTCTAATATCTTAATGGTCTTCAAAAACATACCAATCACCAAACTTACAATTTTCTCCCAGCTGTAAGAATTCTTGAAATTTTGGTAGGAAGCATGGGGGAGGAACCCCATTCATAATTTTGTATGCAGTAAACATAAAATGGTTTACAAAATCAAATAAACCCTCCTCATTTTGTTCTCTTCTTACTAGGTCAGTCCAAAACACTACTGACTGTCTCTTTTTGTTTATGTCCATGATATTTAACCCCAGATGTAAGAATTCTTCTACATTTTGATATAAAAATAGATAAATTATGAGAGAAGGGAACCTGAATGACCCAGTCAGTGATAGGCTCATGACCTGAGTATTAACAACTTCTTGCTAGTATGAAGGCATATCCAGCACTACCTCTGGCTTCATCATCAGAGAAAACATTCACAGAACTAATTTGTCTATGATGTTGTCATCTTCCTTCCCCAATATCTTCAAAATGCACCTTAGCATAGGTCAAACGTCCTCATCAAAAATATCCATGGAGAATTCTTTACTATCAGGCACAAACTGCTTCGTATCTGGCTTTAGAAAAAATATGAATTGATTGAACTCTTGACCTGCAAGACTATCTTAATGTGATATTAATGAATCATCAGTGAATTGGACATACGAATCATCAGTGCTTGATGAATTAATTGGGTTGAGACTTGCAGGACATTTTCTCCTTGAAAATTCATTACAAAACACTTTCCTTGGTACATGATAAACACTAGCCAATACACAAACTTAGGAAAAAGGTGCGCTCTTGGAATGCATGTAGAAAATACACCTATTTTGACCATGGCGGTGAAAATTGGAGAAGCTTTGTCATTTAGACAGACTTGTTGATAGAACTGGAGATGGTATAAGGAGCAGATTGTGTCTTGAATATCCCTCTCAGTGTCCATGAGAGGAATATTACTGGAAGAACCCGAAAGGGATGGATGCTTGGCCATAATTCACCTTGGGGTGGCAAAAAATTGACAAGGTGGTAGACAGCAAGGAAAGACACAGGGCAAACAAATCTTCAGATACAAACTAACAACAATGACCTTATAAAAATTAGGATCAATCTTAAATAGGTGGGGCAGGTGTATGACTTAAATGCTGAGTTGATGTGCCAAAATACCATTAAAAGTACCCTGACATGGCTGATAGCTGTCACCAACTGGCTGCTCACATCACTGTAGGAGGTCTCAAGGTACGAAGAGCTCATCAAGTTCATGCCCCTGTAGTGAATCTCGACTACAAATCTAGATTGACCCTTCAGTAAAATGGGTCAACTACGGAGGCACCCTCTTCTTTAACCTGTGTGTTGAATGTGCCCACGGATTGACACTTTTATTCCTTGGCTGATAAATCATCGGATCCCACTTCATAAACTGCTCAATGTTTAGCTGTGTACTGGGACCCGCTTTCACAAAAGTTTAAAGTATTAACCTTAGACTGAATGTAACAAATATGACATCTTTTATGCTAAAGTATATGGAACTTTATACTTTCACATATATTTTCATAATTTTCTATTTTTTTTGTACTTCTGAAACTTAAAAATAAAGGATATAGAAAATGAGTCACAACAGGGGTCATGTCTCGTCGGACTTATAATAATTTAATTTTTTTATTTGGATGGGAGGGCAGTTGTGCTTATCCAAACTATATATATATATATATTAAAACAACTTATGCAATTTTAAAAATTCGGTTTTTTACCATTGGGGACAAATTAACGGTCCCACAAATTCGCCCAGAATCCGGCCTGAGCTTGCCGGAATTTGGTGGCTGGGTTTCATCCAAATTTTGGCCTCCTCAACCTGCCTATTCATCCAAGTCAACCTGTATGTTTTACCGCTCCTAACTTTCACATACGAGCTCAGTTTGACAAACCATTCACACCATTGTGATCAGGACGAAAAGATCTACAACTTGAACTTGGTTCGAGAATAATTTGAAAACTTTGATTTTTGATCCCTCTTTGTCCTATGAGTGTCTCTAGAGCCACTTGGATCAATCCTCCCCACTGAGGAGGTTTTGGTCCTCCAAATGAATCAAAAATATTCTGCAACTATTGTGTACTATGTTTGCACCACAAGCGTCCTGAAAAGTCACCCTTCCTTCTCCTTCACCTACATCCTTCAAAGCCATAAGTGATTAACTGACACCTGCATTCCCTACAAACATGTAGTACAACCTCTTGCAAATACCTGCTCCAATTGACCAATCTATGACCATAATATTCCCATACTTTCCATGAGTTTATAAGATGTACTCGGTGGTCAATTTTATATCAAAAGGGAATCGTACCCCAACTATCATTACTAGACAAGACATCATCGTCACATTTCAAAGTGATGGAAAACCCCCCAACACTTTTACATGAAATAAATGCATCACAAGACTCATAAAAAATGCCAACAACATCATCGTCGCACTTCAAAGTGATGGCAAACACATAATCACTTTTACATGAAATAAATGCAACACACGACTTATAAAACAAGGCCAAAAAATATCATTGTCGCTTAAACAAGTGGTGGAAAACACATTATCACTTTCACAATTAAAAATACGATAAATGATTTACAAACATGGCCATGACAAGCTAATATATCTAGAAAAAAACATTCTAGAAGAACCATCTCTCACTTATCAAGGTGAGTGGATCATTTCCCTATGGCGGACTTGCTTGTCGATCAGCTCTTTCCACTGGTGTATGCACGAGCACTTTGTCTTTAAGGCACTACTCTGGATGAAGTCTCCAACATGTGGCTCTTTGGTGGTCACTTCGGTCACAATGGGTGCAAAAGGTATTTTTCCTCCAAACCTGCTTAACTGATTTTTTTTCTTGTTGGGGAGAAGGCTTTCCACGCCTCATCCTCCCTTATGCTGCCATCCTTTTCCAACACTCTAAAAACACATGGTTATGTAAACCACAAAAATGGCATGTTTTTCGATGACATGATTTACGACTGTGATTATCAACATTCTTATAATCAAAATGCACTCTGGAATAATGATATTTATTATACCTTCTCGGGTGATCTTTGGTCCGATCATGGTGATGGGAGCTCGCCTCAACTCTTTCACTGCAACATGCGCTTCCATGGAACAATGGAGAAGTGACCCCATCATTCCTCTTCCCTGTAGAGTTCATCAATATCTGTTTTCCTTTGATGTCCTTCGAACATCCTTCTTCATTGTACTCGAAACCTGCATCACGAGGTTGTTGCAAAACCTCCAATGGTTGGGTTATGCCTTGGCCACGAATGCCGAGTCCTCCTCCTCTGTACACCATATTTGTGAGGAGCCTCATGTCGGTTCCTACAATGGGTATCTCCACACTTCCAACCGAAATGATATCATGTGAAGAAACTGAAGAGAATCAACACTGTTTACCTTAGCTGTCGATTGTGAAACAGGTGAAGAAGGATTTTGTAAGCCTTCGTTGCACTTCACTTCACCCAAGGCCTCTGTCGTGGCTTGTAGATGAAGCTAAAACTGTTGGTTCTCCTCCTTCTCTTCCTGTAGGAGTGCCTTCAATGCATCATGATCTGATTGAAGAATTTCGTTGTTGCGCCGCAATTCTTCCCACGCCTCTGTTGTGGCTTGCAACTGAAGCTACAACTACTGCTTGTCCTCCTTCTCTTCCTGTAATAGTGCCTTCAATGCATCATGATCTTCGTGAAGACTTTCATGGTTTCACTTCAATTAGTTCAATGCCTCTGTCGTGCCTTGCATCTGAAGCTGCAATCGATGTTTTTCCTCCTCCTCTTCTTGTAGGAGTGTCTTCAATTCATCATTCTTTGCTACTTGTTTTTCATAAGCCTCGTACAACTTATATGATTTCTCGGACACCCTAAACATGGTCTCGTACATGTCCTTGGCATTCTCCATGGCTCAACTTAGCGAACGTTCAACAGTTCACGCCTGCAATCCAATCAACAAGAATACTTGCTCTGATACCATTTGATACAAGGTAAATTCTTGATACCTTTAACCAAGACCTTTTACTTCAGCTGATAAATTAGAATTTCATTTAATTAAAGCGTTAATGAACATAAATGAATCATCTCATACAAGAGGAATAAGTTCACACCTAAGGAAAATTTGATAATAGACTATGACTCGCCTGGTAAATAATGGTAGGCCACGATTACGTTGATTGGAAAGATACGGATGGTGTTTTATTTGACATACAAGGAAAATTACCTCACTCAGGAGTGGCTAGACCTCTCTTACAAGATGTTCCACAATAGTAACTCTCATTCACCACAAGTACTCCTATCAGTATGACAATAGCTCACACATAAAGACTATGATTATCCTGCCAACATGGCATCAAAGGGATCTCAAACAACATATATGTGTCAATGAGTATCCCACCAACATGGAAAACAAGGGATATCAGACATAATACAAATCCATGACAGAAAGTACATCAATAAAAAAAACAATACAAGATCCCACGACTCATACATCAATAGGGATATGTACAGCACTATGCAACTCAGGGACATAGAAGTACATGAAACCAACACATCATATGCCTCATATTGAAGATGACTGAAGAATGGTTGATGTTCCTACTAGATCTGAAATCACCATCACAATCATGGCGTCGAAAGGTGTGAAATCAACTGCTCACTCGTTGAAAGTTGACACCTGCAACTTCACATCAAAAAGTGACCGGACAATATAGAGCTCAGATGGAAAATCTGTTAAAATCTAGGGCAAAAAGGAATCTTTTAGATTCCCCCTAGATTCCTCCACAATGTTGCTCCGTGGGTGGACTGGAAATCTGCAACTTAAAAGGCGTAACTGACCTTGCCATTGCATTCCCTGCAAAAAAACCATGAAAAATTAATGTAAATTTGACTATATTCCGACATGGAGAAAATTTACCTCTCTGGGAAAATTTCAAGGCTCATGGTTCTGCCTGCATAATCGTTGCTCCACGCTCATGGTTCCACCTGCAATTAAAACTCAGTCTTGAAATCCATACGTGCTCCGCTCTGCCCTGGCCTAGGCGCGTTTTCAAATGATGGGTTTAAATATTAAATCGTGGGTGGAGTAACCAACGAATGCCGTTGGCATGTTGGTAAAAATTGGAAAGTGGATTTGGGGAGGCGGGACTTGATCCCCCGACCTCCCCTAACCACTTTCCAATTTTTACCAACATGCCAACGTCATTTGTTGGTTACTCCACCCACGATTTAATATTTAAACCCATCATTTGCAAATGCGCCTAGGCCAGGGCAGAGCGGCTTACGCACGGATTTCAAGTCTGAATTTTAATTGCAGGTGGAACCATGATGCTTGAAATTTTCCCGAGGAGGTAAATTTTCTCCATCTCGGAATATAGTCAAGTTTACAGTCATTTTTCACGGTTTTTCGCAGGGAATGCAATGGCAAGGTTATATTCACCTTTTGAGTTGCAAAATTTTAGTCCACTCATGGAGCAGAATTGTGGAGGAATCTAGGGGGAATCTAAAAGATTCCTTTTTTCCCTAGATTTTCACTTCATCAGAATTTAGAAAAGTGATAGTCGATTTTGCACTATTCGATGCCACAAATATAATGGCGCATTCAGATTTTCCATTTGAGCTTTATATTTTTTTGGTCACTTTTTGAAGTGAAGCTGTAGGTGTTAACTTTCAGCGAGTGAGCAATCGATTTCACACCTTTCGATGCCACGATTGTGATGGTGATTTCAGATGTAGCAGTAGAAGCAACCATTCTTCAGTCATCTTCAGCATGAGGTATATGATGCATTGATTTCATGTACTTCTATGTCCCTGAGATGCATAGTGCTGTACAAATCCCTATTGATGTATGAATCATGGGATCTTGTCTTGTTTTATTATTAATGTACTTTCTGTCATAGATTTGTATTATGTCTGAGATCCCTTATTTTCCATGTTGGTGGGATACTCATTGACACATATATGTTTTTTGAGATCCCTTTGATGCCATGTTGGTGGGATACTCATAGTCTTTATGCGTGAGCTATTTTCATACTGATAGGAGTCCTTATGCTGAATGAGAGTTCCTGTTGTGGAACATCTCGTAAGAGATGTCTAGCCACTCCTACGTGAGGGCATTTTCCTTGTATTTCAGATAAAACACCATCCATCTACATCTATTCTTACAACACTTAATGCAGTGGCCTACACTATCTTGACACTGAGGCCCGAAGATGTAGTCCCTCCTGGAAAAACTTCGTTATCAAGCGACGTGTTCATATGATTGCTGATCTTGACATGTTATGTTCCTCTTCTTTACAACATGCAGTTGTTCATTTATGTTCATTAACGATTTAATTAAATGCAATTCTAATTTATCAACTAAAGTAAAAGGTATTTGTTAAGGGTATCAAGAATTTACCCTGTATCAGTATGTCAGGAGTCTACTAAAAAATTTTAAGATGGATCAGTGTAAAGCTATAGCAGTTCCATTATAGGAGAATACCAAACTTAAAAGTGATGATGGTTCTAAGGAGGAAGATGTAACATTGTATAGACAGTTGGTTGGGAGTTTAATCTACTTGACCACTACTAGACTAGAGTTGGCTTATGCAGTTCAGTGTATTAAGCCATTATGTCCAAGCCACTTGAAAGTCATTGGATTGCAGCGAAAGGTGTCTTAAGGTATCTTCAAGGAACCTTAGGCTATGGAATTATATATTTTGATTCTTGTGATGTTAAATTGACAGGTTTTTTAGACTCTAATTAGGTTGGAAATGTAGATGACAGGAGATCCATAAAGGTTATGCATTCAGCATTGGGTCTAGGGTCATTGCATAGAGTAGCAAAAAGTAGAACACAATATCCTTGTCTTCAGCGAAGGCTGAGTATCAAGCGATGTGTGTAGTGACTTGTGAAGAAGTTTGGTTGAGGAGACATCTCGAGGATGCTGGAGAAGAACAAAAAGATGCAACAATTATCATATGTGATAACTAGAGCTCAATCAAACTTCCAAATAATCCTGTGTTTCATAAAAAGACAAAGCACATTGATACACAGTTTCACTTCATCGGGAGAATGATCAGTCAAAAGAAATTCATGTCGAATATTGTAATACTTATGATAATTTTGCCCACATTTTTACTAAGCCTCTTGGTAGAATTAAATTTTAAATGTTTAGGGAAATGTTACAAATATTTGTGAACCCTTTCTCCATTAAGTGGGAATGTTGAAGATAATGGAGAAACTTAATTAGAGAGAGTCGGTTCACCAGAACCTTAGATTAGGAGTTTGTTCCTATCTCTTAGGTATTGGTTCTAACTTCCCTATATGCATGTAAGCTATATATTGTTTGTGTTGTAATGAGAATGTAGAGCAACCTGCAGACACAGTCCCTCATGGTGTAGTCTCTCATTGTAGAGCTAACCAGTATTGATTTAATAAATTTGATCATGCCATTTTTATCATATTGGAAATATTATGGCCCTAGTTCGTCTCTTGGTATCTTGCAATTAATTTTTTTAGCAACATCCCCACATATATCCCCTCTCTATTCAATCTAGAGTAGTTATTCCTAGTGTTAAGCTTCTTTCGGACCCTAAATTTCCTAAATGGGAGTGATAATCGGATCTATGAACCTATTTCAACACTAAAACGATTATATTTGTTGCAAATCTCTTGAGAGACAATGGGTTGAGTACCGAACTTTGAAACAATATGGCGGAGATAAGAATGCTTCATGTATTAGATCTGACCCACAATAAATTATCGACACCTTTTACAACAGTTTATTTAATCACCCGACCCTCAAACAATTGAGCCTCTCCTATGAAAATTTTACTTCTTTGCGCCGCTAAGGAGAACACCTCTATAAATCTTTCCCAAACGCCTCTCGCCCAAAATTTTTTGGTCCCTGCATCCACCAATGGTGACCCAAAGCTCTTAAATGAATCTATGGATCGAATTTCCCTACAACTTTTTAATTTGAAATCTTAGGCGTGAAAATAAAATTTGAAATTCTTGGCAAGAAGCTGACATTGAATGATCATCTTATCCCAGAGTCATAGCTGTTGAAACGGACTTGCTGTCAGACATGTGATGATACATAAAGGGGTGGTGGTCGGAGGGGAGCAAACAATGGCCGAAGTGCACCGGAGGTCGAATCATCAAAGGTGGATGGGGGCCGCAAACGGAAAACGACAACGTCACATCATCAGAAGGGAAGGGTGTCGAAGACTGATGCCCTGAATATCCGTTTCGTCTGACTAAAGACTCTTCCTATCCAAATTGGGGTTGAGAAGAGCACCTATGTCTTCCATTCAAGAACGACAGTCAGGAATGCTTCCAAGTGGACTAAGTTTGCAGTTATAGAATTCACATGGTTCCACTCTACATGGACAATGTATTTCACTCAGCCTCTCCCACAATAACCATAAACTGTTCAACTGCCCTCTTTTCAAAAGAAACCCACTGACACAAACATAAACTGGCAAGGAATATCTACAACTTTAGAATAGAACATCAACATAACTAATAGAAGTACAAGAAAATGGGTTGGATGTCTTAGTGCCTTTCAAGCATCCTCAAGAGATGGGATATTAGGATATGGGTTTTCAAACATATGGTTTTCAAGAAATTTAATTTCCCCTAGAGCCAACAAATAGATGCATCATGACTTCAATTCTACTTGAGCAGTAGGGCTCTCAAATGTTTTAATAGGATCCAAGTATATTAAATCAACAAAGCAATTTTTGGATGAATTTGTCAATGTAGGCAAGGGCATCGAGCCTGATTCATCCAAACATCATAAGTCAAAATCATGGATTGGGGTAGCAACTAATAAAGAGAACAGTGTAGCTAAATCTGGTGGGAAGAATGGAGCATTTGTTTCCCCTACATTGTGTTCAACTTCAGCCCAAGAAACAAATGATTGTCCCTATGAGTTGTCACTAACAGAAAGACATTGAGCTTTAGATGAAAAAAGAAAAGCTTGTTTCCATGTTGGATGAGGTATCCTATTTATTAAATTTCATTTGACAACATCTTTAAATAATATATTATGCAATGTGATCATGAGAATGCCAAATACATGGGAATCTATCAAAATTTTCGTTAGAAAGCTTGAATGCTAATCACCAAAATGGACGAAGAAATGTTTAAGGTTACAAAAATATGTGAAAGAGAAAAGGAAATTAAGATGAGAAAATTGAAGATAATTGTAGATATATGTTATGTTCTTATACTTAATGGATTCAAACTAAAAGATACATCATTCGAGTTAGGAACTCGTTTTTCCTTTACCACATCTTGTTAGCAACATTTGCATCAATGTTGGGAACGGATGTGCATCGTTGTTTGCATCTCTTTGATTTCTCTTGTATCGGAACTCTTGAAGTTGTACTTGTGTTAATATTTTTACATCATTTCATTATCGCACAATAAACCATATATATATATATATATATATATATATATATATATATATATATATATATATATGCAGTTACATTATCATAATTCTTGTTCAATATTATGTAATAGGTACATAAAAAACCGCAACAACACCCGTTTCCCTTGATTTTATAATTAAAGTGAGGATTTCTTTTTGGGGATACAATCTACACTATTCATTTTTTTAATACTACTTCATTACGCTAATATCAAATTAAATATCATTAATTATGATAAAGATTATAGTAGGTATGTTGTTGTTGGGTGGTAACATTTATATTGGACTTTGGGAATTTACTTAAAGTTTATTTGAAAAAGGTGTTAATCACAATGATTAAGAACTTGTGATTTCTCTTGGGAGGTTACAAGTTCAAAACCGGCGGGGGGTAGGGTTGTCTATTTCCCGTCATGATCAAGCTAGAGGGATAAACACTCCCAATACTGGACGCCTCGGTCCTTGCGAAAGTCATGAGTTTCTGGTATATGTGGCTTACGGGCTTGCTACATAGACCCGAGGAGGTTGTTGTTCCCTGTGTAAAAATAGAAAAAAGGGTTAATCACAATTTAGGAATGTGTGCATATTATTTTTATGTAAAACCGAGAGTGACACATAGGATTGATTCATGTAGTTTAGGTCCGTACTCAAATTTTTGTGTTTTCACATAGTTAAGATTAGTTTTGTGTATAGATTTTTTTGATTGGACTCTAATGGCCAAGGAATGAATGATCTTTATTTGGGCAGGGGTTAAATTTGATAGGTCCTCTTAGCCTGGCTAAGAATTTTTTTTATGACGATTTTATTTTGCATGAATTTTAATATTTATTTCTATATTGCATAATATACTTTTTATAAAAACATATTGAATGAAAATTTATCATTTTATTCTTTAAGACATTTTTTAATATATATAATAAATATATAATAAAAATAAATTAATTAGATATATATGAATTTTAGTTCATCAATTAAAAATATATTAAAAGAAATAATCTTGCATGAACTTCAACAAAACATATTAACAAGGGAAAAATTTGTGAAAGTCAAGCTAATGTGTCTGAATTCATAATACATGATAGGGTTAAAAATTAAGTAACAATTGCCAAAGCAAGAAACTCAAGTTAACCCCTTCATTTTACTTCTGCTGGTAACTTGTGTCATATTATCCAGACTTATATTTATGGAGTTATATAGTGTCCTATTCTAATAAGAAAAACACTCTATAACTAGGATAAGCTAAACCCTAATAATCTAATGTAACAAATTCATAGTTTATATTCCATGTTCATAAATTCATAGTTTATATTCCATGTCCATTTTTATAGATATATGTTTGATCAAATTTTCTATAATTTACCGAAGATATTATAATCATACAATATACTTGTTTCCAAGAAAAAAAATGCAATCTAAAGGTCAAATATTCCTCATCTAGTTGAAAGATACGGCCTTTTATACTAGGTCGAAGATAATTCATCCAAAGCAATCTGCAGCTCTTCCCACTTCTAAGAAAACATGTTCTCGCTCAATAATGGGAGAGCTAAATGAGCCAAATAGTAAGAGATGATATTTGATATTGGTAGAGACGATTAAAAAAATTTAAGATGGGTTTATGAGATTGACCCTTTACAATAATCCACATAAAACATTATATACATTTCATGATAATATGCTAAGGGAAAGTTTACAAACAAAATATCAATACATTAGAGGAAAAAAAGTTTCTTTGTATATGTCTTATTGAGATAAATAATTGATGGATTTTTTTTCGTGTAAATAATATTTCAAGTGGGAAAGAATAAAATATTGTTTAGGGTTCAAGTCTATATAACAAAGTTTGAAACCATTACAATAATATATTCAATATGAACATGTCACTGGTAAGAATTGAAACTGAATAAGAAGTATAACAATCATTCCTCACAAATATCCAAAAAAAATTAATTGACAAATATCTTATCTAAACTTATATATTATTATATTTTTAGCTTAATACTAAATTGAATTTAGTTGGGCTAGCTTACATGTTGGATATTATTATTTGTCCAATAATATGATAGGATGGTATCTAGATTTTATAGAATTTGATTAAGATAGGATCATATGACTCTATTATCAATTTTTTATAAGATTTGATGAATTTGGATATATTTTTTTTAACTATAAAACCTTATACTTCAATTATTTCCATTTTCAAATTTTCCATATTATACATATAAAATTTAAACTAAATAAAAAAATAATCTCCAAATAAAACAACTAATTTCTATTTAATTAGTACACATTAACGCAAAATTTTAACTGATTTCTATTTAATTAGTACACATTAACACAAAATTTTAACTGATAAAAGGATTCCATTGAATAAAAAAATCTCTAAATTTTTCCCTAATACAAAATACAATTTTTCTCTTTTACAAAGAAGTGGTGTCAAGTTGGTTTCTTCTGAGAATTTATATTTTCAGAACGTTATTCAAACTGCAATTTTTAAGTATTTAGATGTGTTGTTTTGTAATTGGCATTGGTCATAAAATTATCAATGTCAACATGTGTTTTCCATTGAAAACAACTATTTTGTAGATTTATTGTATTAGACTTTAAATGTCTAGTTAGCCTGTCCCAGTAGAGTTTGAATTGGGAGCTACTTGGAAATATTATCAACTATGATCTCAACTAACATAGTCTAAGGAGGATTAATATAAAGATGATGTTCTTAATGAAATTCAATGAAGATAAAATTGCAAAATTAGCTTAGGAAAAAAAAAAAAAAAAAGAGGAAAAGAGAAATGACATTCTCGGAAATTGTTTTCCCTTAAGTCCGAGGCAGATCCCCTTCTTTAAAATGTCCTTTGCCAACAAACCCACCATAAGATTAAAGATTGTTGCTGGTCCAAATAAATAAATAAACAAATCAAATTTATAAATGGTCCTATCTTCAAAACCACAAACACCCATCATGCATTACTTCTGCCGCAAGAGGAAGGGCGAGGAGGGAAAGATTGGCATACCTAAACATCGTGCTATTAACCCAATTCTGGAGAAGCCTTTACTAAGAGAAATGCTTACTTCTTCCCTAAATGTTGGAGTGCTTGTATTTCTTTTTATTATTGTATGGAACTTTGTACCAGGGATATTGTAAAATTCCCAAAGAGTTTAGGGAATTTCAAGGCGCAAGTAACAAAGAATCAAGAATGGAAGATGAAACACTCAAACCCACTTTTCTTGCAATAGTCATCTTCCCACCTTCTCTGTGAGATTCAATGTAATTTTTTATTCGAAGAGATTCCTATGGACTTTATAAGATTTTGTTCAATACCATAATCAGAAATCAATATTATGTTCAATTTATTGGAGTTGTCTAAAGGTTTTGGTTGGAGTTGTCTAACAAGAAGAAGGAATGAGGAATGGCCCGGACGGTCAAAATTGGTAGGAATCTCGACCAAATTTTTTTAAGAAATCTTACATAACAATGTTTGAATCATGATTTTGATGATGAAAATGGATTCAGCACAATCAAAACCTCTAAAAAAATCCAAAATATTAAAGTTTAATAGTTATAATGTGGATTTACAAAAATCCCTGCCAATTTTTCTTAAAATCTTACCTAAATTTCAATAATTTTCAGAATGAAAAAAACAGTCTATTTAAACTACGGTGTTTTGGTTTCTCTAAGCTGCACGCAAAGTGATAGAATAATAGAATCACCTGACATCAAATCTGATGGATTGATATATTAGATATCGCCTGACATCAAATTTGATGGATTAAATGTGGAAGAGAGTGTGCCATCCTCTAATAAATAAATATATAAATAAAATATGTATACTTTTCAAAACAAAAAAAACTCTGGTCATATATTATGTACCAGTTCAATTGAAGTTCCAGATCAATACAATTTTCCAATACAACAGATCAGTGCCCATACTGTCAGTTCATTAAACATAATTCAGCGGGCAAAAGATACAAAAGTACTCCCCCAGAATGATAAAAAACTTTGATTAACGCCCATAATTGTTTTTAGAATTTCTCAAGCGTTGTTCAAAAACAAAATACTTTCCCATCCAAGTAAAAAATAGTAGTGTAAGTCCCTTCACAAGTCCTTTACATCACTAGGTATCCCCCAGCTGTAGTACCCTGTAAAAACGAAGAAGAAAAACAACCACTTTCTTAATGAAGGCTTCCGTATACTCATAAGTATTCCCTCTACTTTAAGAATTGTTCTTGTCAAAGGCAAACAGGGCAGTGACCATTCTGTAGCAACAATCATATTAAAGAAAGTTTACTATCCCTGTAGTTTTTCTCCCTTCAGGATCAAACAACTCATATTGCATGTTCCCAAAAACCCCCTGCAAGCTTTCTTCGATAAACAATCAGCCAATCCATTTTTTCCCTATAAATGTGATTAAAGTGTAAATCAATGAACATCTTTTGAAGTAGGGAAATCCTATCCGTCCAAGACACCAAATTTCCAGGATTTAAGCTTGTACCCTTGTTGAGGTTTTCAATTAAAACTTTTGAATCACCATAGACCCACAAATGGTCGACACCAAGTTGTGATGCAAACCACAGTAAACCCCAGCATGCCAAAATTTCTGCTCGCATATTGGTTCCATTCCCTCCATGCCAGAAGAATTTATAGTGACAATTAGGAGACATTCTGAGCCATGCGCCATACCCACATTTGGACAGTTGGGAGCCTCCATCAAAAAATCCCGCCGGATAATGTATTTCCACAGGCCACATTCTCTTAGACAGATCCTTTGTTGGTTTCTGATTTTCCCTCAGTCCTTCCCATGAGGAAATGATAAAGCCCACAGTTTTCTCCGGACTGCAAACAACATCCTCAAAGATCCCCTGATTTTTGGCTCTCCAAATTTTCCAATGATACAATGCCATGATTACCCTAAGTGAGGAGGCACACAAATACCACCATAGGATAAACTCCACTTTATTAGCCAAAATAGGGATGTTGAAATTAAAAAACTCACCCAATTCCTCCATAACCTTCTGGGAAAATGTACAGTTATAAAATAGATGTACATTGTTCTCCTCAGAAATCTTACAGAGTCTACAATATCCAGGTCCACTCCAGCCTTTTCTTTGTAAAGTGTCCCACGTTAGATTTTTATTCATCTTAATTGGCCAAATTAGGATCCTCATTTTCAATGGGAAATTAGTTCTCCAAATTCTTTTATATATTCCATCCTCTCCACTAGAAGAAGGGGGAAAGGTCAGGTGTTGGTAAATGTCACTGATAATCGGTCTCCCATTTATTGTCCTACCCTTCCATGTGAGCCTATCTCCATTGTTGTTCATAAGCAACCCATGGCTTCTTAAAGTCACATTGTAGCTGTCCCATTCTACCCTTAAATGCTTAGGAAGATACAAGTTCTCATACGTCATTCATATCGGTCTCCCGTTTACAATATCCTTTATAATCTGTTACAAATAGAAGATCCCTCTAGAATTTAGAAAATTTATAATGTCCATGCCAAGATTCCCTTGATCGAAGCTTCCATTCAATCCTTCCTGTACTATCAAAATCTTCGATCCCCCACCAAAGTGCCAAATCAGGAGAGAAGAAAAACTTGACCAGCACTTACTGAAACCATTCCAAATTGCAGATCCTCCCTTTTTCTGCTGCCAATCGGTGACATATAATTCCTCCATATTCTTGTCATTCAAGTATTTAAACTTTAAAATATCACTCCATATACCACTATTGTTCATCCCTCTCCAAATGGATTTCATGATCAAAGCCCTCCCAAAAATGTGTAAGTCTTTAAGCCCCCAACCACCATTGTCCAAAGGCCTCATAACCAGTTCCCATCTTGCTAAATGAATTTTTCTTTTATCCCTTCCCCCACTCCACAGAAAATTAAGTATGTTGCTCCTTATTCCCTTTAAAATGTTTGATGGGATCACATAAATATGTGCCCAATAAACCATAATTTGTTGAATCACTGCCTGTGCCAATATAAGTCGACCTCCTTTGGACAGCCATTTCGAAGTCCATCCCCCAATCCTTCTTTCTACTTTCTTAATTAGCCATTTCCAGTCTTTTATTCCATACTTGTTAGGTTTCATATAAAATCCCAAATATTTGAAACCCATGTCTAATGGTGCAAGCCTGAAATTGAACAGGGAACCAATCCAGTTCACTAGCTCCATATCTCTGTTACCATGGTATATACAAGATTTTCCATGATTGGCCATCATACCTGACGCTCTGCAGAATTTACCGAAAATCCCATGAAAAGCCTCCCACACCTCCTTCACAAGTAAGCCAAAAAAAATAATATCATCCAAAAATAGATTATGAGTAATCTCTTTGTGAAATATGATTCCAATCCCCCTAATAGTACCTCTGTTGGCTGTCCTATTTATTTTGGTTCTCAAAGAATCCATAATAAGAATGAAAAAAATAGGGGAAAGGGCACAACCTTGACGTAATCCCCTTCTGGGTTTAAAAAAACAAGTGGCCACTCCATTTATGATAACAGCCATGGACGTATTACTAACGCATCCCATGATCCAATTGACCAAGACCCTATCCAATCCAATCCTGTATAAAATAAGTCTCAAAAAACCCCAATCGACCCTGTCATAGGCCTTACTTATCTATTTTCATAACTAGTGCCTTCAAATGCTGAGAGTGAATGGAATGAATAATTTCTAGAGTAGATGCTACCGCGTCATGGATACTTCTTTCCCGCAGAAAACATGTCTGTTCCGGAGTGATAAATCGTGATAACAACTTTTTCATTCTCTCAGCAATAATCTTCGATATTATCTTATACAGTGAATTACAAAGAGAAAACGGACGATAGCTATCAAAAGTATCATTCTCTTTTTCTTTTGGAATCAAAATAATGAATGTAGAGTTTAAAGCCCCACTAATTTAACCAGTTTTCATTGCTTCCTCTACCATAACCCGAATATGATCAATGAAAAAATCCTTGAAAAAAATGAAGAAGTCCGGGGTCCAGCCATCTGGCCCCGGACTTTTATCCACAGCAAATTATTTTAGAAGAGCAAGAACTTCCTCGTTACTGATTGCCTGTTTGAACTCGTTATTATCTTCTGCTCCAAACATTACAGGTAAATATTTGATTGCCCATAAGTGCTCTTCATGAGCCGAGTCATCAAGACTATTATATAAATTGCAGAAATGATTTACAACTTCCCTATGAATCTCCTTTGCCGAAGTGTATGTGGTCTCATTAACCTTAATTCTCCATAAAGAATTTCGATTTTTCCTCCCTGTAGCACAGGCATGGAAAAAACGAGTGTTTTTATCTCCCTCTCGAAGCCATATCGCACAGATTTTCAATATCCAAATCTGTTCTTCAATCCTGAGAATGTTACATCTTTCCTCCTCCACGCTCTTCAATATTTTCCATATGTCTTCACTTGATGCAGGGCCTTCCAGTTCTTTTAACAGAACTGTTGTTTCTTTTTCCAGTGCCTTTAGGCCTTTCTTCGTATTTTCCTTTTTAACATGCTCCCAGCCTTTTAATTTACCTTTTAATGTCTTGAGCGTATCTGTCAAATAGTCCATCACTTTTTTAGAACCTCGGCCGGGCAGACGATTCAGGAACTGCTCTACCATGGAGATAAAAGCAAGGTCCTGAAACCATGTGCAGTTAAATTTAAAAGGTGGTCCTCCCAATGCCTTTTCAAAGTGCCATTTTAGAGAAATGGGTATGTGATCCGAAATAAAAATATCCCCAATATCTGCCTCCCACTCCCCCATACATGCCAGAAGATTGGTTTTCACCAAAAACCGGTCGCTTCTTTTTCATATCGCAGCAACACCCTTTCTTCCATTGAACCATGATGGTCCCCCATCCTTCATCGATATATCTTTCAGAGAATGGTCTGCGAAAACCTTTACAATAGTGCCTGCCAGCCCCTCCTTTCTGCTTCTAGTTCCCCAAATTTCATCCTCATGCAGGGTTAGATTAAAATCCCTAGCAATAATGAGATTATCCAACATCAAAATGCCACTATTTTCCATCCTGCGCCAGAAAATTAACTTCTCCATGTAGGGTGCATAAATTTTAATCAAGTGAATTCTCTATTTAAATCCTCTGATGAAACGTGTCAGTAAGATCCCTCCAAAGAAACCATATGCCTTCATCTCCACCTTAACTAGATCCCACATGACTAGTTCGCCCCCAAATCTTCCAGAAGCATCCCTTGCCACCAAATGCCACTCAGGAAACATGGCGCTGAAACAAGAAGTAGCTTTTTCTTCACAATGCATAGTTTCTTGAATAAAAATAATGGAGGGTGCCCTATTCCTAAGAAAATGGCGAATAGACAGAAGTTTTCTCATCCCCCCAAGTCCCCTAATATTCAAAGAAAGCAAGAAATTCATGGACAAACCTTCGGAGGGCTTAAAGCTCTAAGAACCCTATTCAGTGCAATATTAACTGGTATGTCTCGAAAATTCTCAAAATCCTGAATCCCTATTCTGCCTGCCTGTGATAATGATTTCTTTTTAATCTTACGTCTCGCCTTCCCTCGGCGTAAAGTAACATTAGAAATGGATTTCGGACATTTGAAACCAGGAATGATACCAGACCTCCCTTGACCATGGGAATACTAACCAGTTCAACGTCTTGGTCTAATAGAAGTAGATCCAAGTCACTACCGACAAAATTCCTAGAAGAGTAAGGTTCAGCATCGGAAGCAGGTAAACTAATTTCTGGATAGCCCTGAACAATTTCCTCTGTCATCCCATCGAGCGCAGCGTCCAATGAATCCCTATCCCAATGTGTAATCGATCCTTCAGAAAGAACCGCAGGGATATTCAATTCTATCAAAAATACATTCGCAACAGTATCCTTCAATGATACATTTCGTTCAGAAGTTAGAGCTGATAAATGCGGAATTTTAAGGCGGGGTTTCATCGCCATCGATCCTTTCCCCTGCCCATCTTTCATAGTCTCATCCCCCTTCAAACAGTTACCCTCCCTTGGCACCACTTCAATACCTCGTTCTATGTCCACCTGACCCCTTTCCTCCTTCTTTTCAATATTTTCTGTAGGATATAATGTGGATCGTAGAGAAATATTACTTGACACAGGAGACTTTTGTGTAGAGGAGAGAGATTTCATATTCAATCGAACCTTCGACTGCAATTGATCCCTGGGCCCAAGAGAGTCCCCACCCTCCTCCTGCTACCAACGATCACAATAGCTCATCAGGTTTCCCTGCAAGTGACAATGGAAACACCTAAATGGAGTGTTCCAATAGTCGATGTCCTGTCGATAAACAGACCCATGCCACTCCAGATCAATGTCCTCTGGGAGACCCCCCACATATGAATCCTCGACCAATAACCAAGCCATTCACTTATTGTAAATGCCCTTACACTTTGGGTCGACAAAGCGGTAGGTCCCTCTACTGTCCCCTATCCTCTTCAACACCGTCTGCGTCCAAAACTGAATTGGAAATCCTGGAAGTTTCACCCACAGAAGACAGTTCCAAGGTGCATTATTTATAGGGTGTAAATTTGTAGTCCAGCGGTGCAGAGGAAGAAGTGATATTCCATTTACCCAGGATCTCTTTAAGATTTCCTGAACATCCTCTTCCTTCAAAAAATGGTAACAAAACCATCCATGAGGAAGTTTTCTCATCCTAGGCTCGTATCCAATAGCTTTCACCCACACCTCCATCAGCCAGAGGTGTAAATCCGCCTTGCAATAACCGGGAAACATCCACTTTCCAACGAGTGCTCTAGATAGTAAACTATCTACCCTGTCCCATAGAACATCTGTTCCAAAACTTAACATTCTTCTCTCTCCCGATGGTTTGAAAGCCTTTAGCACTCTTCTATGAGGCAATTCCTTCTTATTTCCATTACCCTTCTGCTTCACGCTCTCTTTCCAGTTCCTAGCAGCTGCTGGTTCAGTTTCCACAGAGGCTAAACGAATCTCATTAGGATAAAGGCAGCTTACAGCGCAATGGTCCTTTTCAGCCTTCTCCAAAGCAAGGAAAAATTCCTCATCATATAGCTCATCCTCGGTATCTTCACAATGGACACCTAGCTTCTACCTGTCCGTTTCTTGATCAAAATTTCAAAATTCAGTTAAAAATGGTAAGATAAAACAGTTAGGTAAAAATGTCCATATCCACCTATTTACTATATTAACTGCAAATCAAAAGAAGATCAAAGGAGATCGTCCTATGACCCGCTTCAGCCACCACCTTTCAACATCAGCTGTCCTTGTATAGACCCCCACCCACTCCCCTTAGTCGGATTTTTTTTTGAAAAACTCTCCCCTGAAAACTCCATTCATTATCCTGCCTGAAAAACTAGTGGATGATTCTATGGAAGAAAATTGTTCCAAGATTAGCCTACAGGAACAACAACATAAGCATTTACCTAATTTCCACCCTCTTTTCCCCAGCTGAAAATTCCGACTGCGAACTGCTCAATGGTCTTTTAAAAAAAATATTTTGTCTCAAAACATCCTCTACGCTCAGAGATCAGGACCTTAGGCTCGAAAACACCTAGTCTATCTTAAAGAAATAATAAATACTCCCTGCTGCTTTAGCTCATTGGAAAGGACGATCAAGGATCAGATAAATTATGGCCCTTCCCCTCAAGTCTACCACTACTCCCTCAAAAGCTATAACTTAATCCGATGATCCACAATTCAAACACTATGAATTCTAGACAAACCACAGCTTGTAGTAGCTTTCACAGAAACCATAATGCCTTGCAAAAATGGTTTATGTCCACCACGAACCCTCGGCCCAAATAAAATATGTATATATAATTGAAACTTCCAATTTTCTTACATCACCGTCATTTTGAAACTTTTATAAATAACTAGCAAGTTAACAATGATAGTTTTATTTTGCAATACACTGTATTTTATCATTAAAAAGGCCAAAAACAGGTAAACAGTTGGAAATTTTAAAGCATGATTACGTGGTGAAAAGGTCGGCAGACGCCTTAAATTCATGTCCAACTATATTTATTTTTGGATATCTTTGAGATATGTAGGACATTTCACCATTGAATGACTTGTATGGCTGCATTATTTTCTGTGGATGACAACGAAAATGGAAATTATGTAATATAATTTCATAAATAAATAATACCACTACTGGAATAAGAGACAATATCACTACAATAAACTCAAATAAACGCAATATAAAAACCATCTCAACTTACTTAATATGAGCATAAAACTCCATTGTAAATAATCAAACGCAAATAGTCAATTTTAAACAAACCCCATATGACATTCACCAATTATCAAATTTATTTATGAGTCTGGCCCACAACTTACAACAAACATTTGACTCATCAATGCATTGATGTACCAAGAATATTGTTTAGAAGTTGTTTACCTAGGCAATGGAATAGCTCGGACAATAGTTTTTTGCCAGAATCTGGTCAACTAAAATTAAAAAAATCAGGTAGTTGGAGTGTTTGGAATCCATTTTTGATAGTGGAAATAGATTCAGCACTATCAAAAACCCTTAGAGCACTCAAAATACTAAATTTTAACAACTGCAAACAAGATTCTGATAAAATCTTTGCTAGATTTTTTCAAAATCTTTGCCAGATTCTAGGCCAAAACGTTGTTTTTTTAGACTACGCGCATCGTTTATAATCCCAGGCTCAACGTCTGGGTGATGTTGTAGCGACTCGTGGCAGTGAAGATTTGCATTGCAGGGTGGGAGCCGAGCATCCTTCGCAATGGGCCTCGCTCCTTTTACTCGGTGTGATAGCGTTTTGGAGTTAATGCTACAACAATGCATGTTGTATTGGCACCTCCCTATATTATGCATAGGCTGCATCCCTATGTTCCAATGTTGTAGACAGATCTCCCTCCTCTTCAGCACATTGAGCCTATGATATCCTTCACTTGATGACGCACGTTGCAACTCCGAAATCAGATGTTTTCCCTCTCCTGTGCAATGACATAGTTGATGCGAGAGACAGGGCCTGCGATCTTTGGTTCTCAAGAGAATATTTCCCTACTATGATAGTGTGGTAGGAAGGAAAGCGATGACCACGATGCTGTGAGGAGTTGTTGGTCGAAAACAAGAACCCTATCATGCATATCTCCCTTTTCACGCCCTTGACTGGTGGCCAATTGGATCACTCTAATAAATCATGGGAATCCCTACAAGGAAAAATCTCAGATCCTTCAATCTAGCAGATAGAAATACACAAACTATTGGGTATGTGCTATATTCTTTCCACGACTAGCCCCACGCGTTGTACGTTGCGCCAGGTGCAGCAGGGGGGTCATAGGGGGGGCGAAAGCCCCCCCTATCGGTGTCCGGGGTAGCACCCCGACAAAATATTTTTGGTGTGTGGACCCACTCATAGGCAGACCCACCCATGTTTTGTGCATGATTTTGCACATGGTTTTGGGGTACGATGGTTTTCGGCCCCTGTTATTTTGTATATCCAGTCAAGGGAACTATGGTTATGTTCTAATCTAGGGTTAATGGACTGGGGTTTATGTATGCTTCGGCATGTATATATATGTGTTGTAACACTAAAAGGAACATAATGAAAAATCAATTTGGTCGTCTCGATTTGGGATCCAGGGGAAAATCTCTTTGTTTATCTATTTTATGTTTTATGCTCTCGCTATTGTTTATTTTTTGTTATAAGATTCGTGTGTAGATAATTTTTGTTCAGGGTTAAAACCTACATTTGGTATCATAGGTCAGTTTTGCCTTCAAGGATGCCTTGCCGTTGAGGGTTTTGCCTGGCCCAAGGAAGACCCTATTCATGGGGAGATCTACATTAGATCTATTCTTGCTATGGCAAGAAGATGGTGGACAAGGAAATATAGAGATCAAGAAATTTAATGGTCGAGTTTTGAGTTGTGGAAGCTCAAGATGGAGGATTCGCTAGTGGATAAAGATCAAAGGGACCGCGGTAGATCCGTACTAAACCAACGGCAATGTCGTATGAAGAGACTGAAGAAACTGATTGAAGGCTAAGAGCACAATGACGTGTTGTGTGTCTCGATTCAAGATTATGAAATGTATCTCGGGGAAGCTACGGTGAAGAATGTGTGGAAAACTTGGGACTTTGTACCAATCTATTCCCCGTAATGTTGTTCCTGCGGAAAAAGCTGTATAACCTGAGGATGAAGGATAGAGACTCGGTGACAGAGCATCTGAACGCCTTCAATACTGTGGTAAGTCAGCTGTCATCTGTTGATATTAAAATCTCAGATGAAGATAAGTGCATCAGTTTGTTGTGTTCTCTACCAGACTCGTGGGACAGTCTCGTTATTGCAATAGGTAGCAATACAACTACCTTGAATTTTGATGACATTGTCTCAGCCTTGCTGTCGGAGGAAATGAGACGGAGAAATATGGAGGGTCAGAATGGAGATGCCTTATCTGTACGAGGAAGGTCCCAGAACAAAAACAAGAATAAGGTTTCGAGTGGGAGATCTAAATCTAGAGGAAGATCTAAATCTCCTGGAAAATTTGTAAAGGTGGGGATGTGTATTTGGCTTCTTCTTCGAATACACATGTCGATCATGAGTCATGGTTGATTGACTCAGGTGCATCCTTTCACTTCACTCCCCATAGGGAGTGGTTCTGCGAGTATGAGAAATATGATGGTGGTGATGTCTTCCTAGGGGATGATAGGAAGGCCAGAATCGTCGGATGTGGAAAGGTCAAGCTGAAGCTGCAAGGTGGAAGGATTAGAACACTTCTTCATGTTCTGCATATTCCTGCATTGGCCAGAAATATTGTTTCTGTAAGCAAGATGGATGATGCAGGTGTAAAAACAATGTTCGAGAAAGATGCCCGCAAGATGGTTCGGGGAGCACTGGTATTAATGCAGGGAGTTCGGATTGGAACTCTGTACAAGCTACAAGGTAGCATTTTTATCGATGGGTGTAAGTTTTGTGGTTCTGAAAGTGGAGCATGGAGCGAAAAGCCTAGTCGTCTCAGAAAAGACCATGCTATGGCATCAAAGGCTTGGACATATTGGAGATAAGGGCCTTTGGATACTACATAGAAATGGTATGGTAGAAGGTATGTCTAATTGCTCTCTGGATTTCGATTTCTGTGAACATTGTGTATATGAGAAGCAGAATCGGGTGAGTTTTCCTTCTGGTGCTAAGAGGGCGAACAAGATATTAGAACTTGTGCACAGTGATGTGTTTGGACCTGTGTCAGTTCCATCACTGGGAAAGTCTATGTACTATGTTTCATTCATATATGACTTCTCAAGGAATACATGGATATATTTCTTGAGTAAGAAATCTGAAGTATTTGACAAATTTAAAGAATTTAAGGGTCTTGTGGAAAACCAGATAAAGAAGAAGATAAAGGCGCTGACGATAGATAATGGTGGGGAGTTCTACAAGAAGTAATTTGAAGAGTTTTGTAAGAAGTGTGGAATAGAACGGCAGAAGACTACTCCATACACACCTCAGCAAAATGGAGTTGCAGAAAGAATGAACAGAACGTTGATGGAAAAGGCAATAATCATGCTCAGTGGTACCAGGTTAGGACAAGAATTTTGGGCAAAGGCAGTGGAGACTGCATGTTACTTAGTTAACAGATCTCCTTCATTAGCGTTGGAGGATAAGACTCCACATGAGGTATGGACTGGTAAGAAACCCTCTCTTTCACATCTAAGGGTATTTGGATGTGATTCATATGTACATGTTCCAAAGGAGAAAAGGACCAAGTTGGATAATAAATTTGAAAGGTGCATCTTTATTGGGTATAAGGATGGTTTAAAGGGTTATAAGCTTTGGAACCTAGAAACTAGGAAGGTTATGTACAGACGAGATGTGGTGTTTAGAGAGGTGAAATATGTTGTTAAACATGAAATCATACCAAAGGAACCTAAGAAGATAGAGTTTGAGCTAAAGGAGGATGAATCAAACTCTACAACAGAAGAAGACTTAGAAGAGGAAGAGCCACAAACCCTAGCTTTGAGAAGATCAGTTTGGGAAAGAAGGCAACCAAAAAGGTATAGTCCATCCGCTTTATGTTTAGGTTTTGCCTTAACTATAACTGATGATGATCCCAAAACTGTCAGGGAGGCAGTAGATTCAGAGGATGGAAAACTCTGGAAGGAGGTATGGTTGATGAAATGGAATCCTTGCACAAAAATGAGGCATGGGATCTGGTGGAGTTGCCGGCTGGAAGGAAGCCCATCAGGAGCAAATGGGTGTTTAAGAAGAAGATGAATGTAGAAGGCAAGGTGGAGAAATACAAAGCTCGGTTGGTAGCAAAAGGTTATTCCCAGGTGCTAGGAATTGATTTTGGTGATATTTTTTCTCCTGTTGCCAAGGTTACTTCTATTAGATTACTTTTATCTGTTGCTGCTGCATTTGATTTTGAGATAGAACAGATGGATGTGAAGACAACATTTCTTCACGGGGATTTAGAAGAGGAGATCTACATGAAGCAACCTGAAGGCTTTATGGTGAAGGGTAAGAAAGAACTAGTATGCAGGTTGAAGAAGTCTCTGTATGGGTTAAAACAGTCACCAAGGATGTGGTATCAGAAATTCGATACCTATATACGGGGACTTGGCTTCACCAGAAGCAAGGAGGATCACTGTGTTTATTTTAAATTAATTGGTGACCGTGTTATTTATTTGGTCTTGTATGTGGATGATATGTTGTTGATTGGAAATAACAAAGAAATTATCCAAGATTTGAAGACCCAACTGTTCTCTAAATTCGACATGAAGGATCTTGGTGCTGCAAACTATATTTTGGGCATGGAAATTAAGAGAGATCGTGCAAAGAAGAAGCTCTGGTTAAACCAAAGGAAGTATGTTGAGACTATATTGCAGAGGTTCAATATGCAGGATAGTAAACCGGTGAATATTCCTATTCCTGTAGGTGTAAAGCTGTCTGCTGAACAGTGTCCCAAGACACAAGAAGAAGAGGAGGATAAGTCTCGTGTTCCATATGCAAGTGTAGTGGGTAGCATGATGTATGCAATGGTCTGTACTAGACCAGACATTGCACATGCAGTGGGAGTATTGAGTAGGTTTATGTCAAACCCAGGGAAGGAGCATTGGGCAACATTGAAGCGGGTTTTCAGATATTTACATGGCACTAGTGATTATGGTTTGTGCTACCAAGGAAGACTAGGATTGGAAAGAATGTTGGACATTCGTGGTTTTGTTGATGCAGACTGGGTTGGAGATCTGGACCAAAGAAGATCTACAAGTGGGTATGTGTTTATCCTATTTGGAGGTGTATTCAGTTGGATGAGTAAAAGACAGTCTGTAGTAGCGCTTTCAACTACAGAGGCAGAATACATAGCAGCCACTCATGAAAGCAAGGAAGCAGTTTGGTTGCAGAGATTTTGTTCAAGTATGGGGTTGGTACAACAAACTATAAGGATAGACTTTGATAGCCAAAGTGAAATTTTCTTGGCTAAGAACCCTGCTTATCATTCAAAGACAAAGCACATTGATGTTCAATATCACTTTGTTAGAGATATGGTTGAGGCTAAAAGGGTGTTGTTGGTAAAGGTGGACACTTTAAAGAATGTTTCAGATGCATTGATGAAGTCTGTGAGCACTCAAAAGTTCTCTTGGTCTAGTGAAAAAAATGGGTGTTGAAGAATTGGCCCAATGACTAAGCTCTCCTGTGGCCCCCTGCGGAAAGAAAACAACAAGTGGGAGAATGTTGGGTATGTGTTATATTCTTTCCAAGACTAGCCCAACGTGTTGTACTTTTCACCGAGCGCAGCAAGGGGGTCACAGGGGGGGCGGTAGCCCCCCCTGTCGGGGTCCGAGGCAGCAACCCGGCAAAAAAAAATTTGGTGTGTGGACCCACTCATAGGCAGACCCACCCATGTTTTGTGCATGAGTTTGCACATGGTTTTGGGGTACGATGGTTTTCGGCCCCTGGTATTTTGTAGATCTGATCAAGGGAACTACGGTTATGTTCTAATTCAGGGTTAATGGATTGGGATTTCTGTATGCTTCAGCATGTATATATATGTGTTGTAACACTAAAAGGAACATAATGAAAAATCAAGTTGGTCGTCCCTAATTGGGATCTAGGGGAAAATCTCTGTGTTTATCTATTTTATGTTTTATGATCTTGCTATTGTTTATTTTCTGTTATAAGATTCGTGTGTAGATAATTTCTGTTCATGGTTAAAACCTACACAAACCTTCTCTCCACTTTAAAAACAAAATAAACTAGTCCAATTAGGGTTATCAGAGAGACCACTAAAATTGGTTTCACTTACTAGGGTGAGTTCTGGTCCCACCGAAGAGAGGATGAGGATTTCACCTATGAAAACTTTCCCGAGCTCTCAGATATTGATAGCGATAAAACCAAATTCCATATCTCATTCTTGATCCTCCTCCTTCTTTCATAGTTGGGATGCTCGAAAGAACCTGTGGGCAATTACATGGGACTGTTACACTGAAAATTGTCATTCTGATATTCTGTCATGTGTATGAGCTCATTATTAGTCATACTTCTCCCTTTTGCAAGTCTAATATATCAGTTCCTCATGTCAAGCCTTGAAAATCAAAAAAAGTTCCTAAAAGTCTCCTAAACTTTGGTATCGCACTTTCTGGCTATCTTTCCTGCGGTCCCGCACCCAATGTTCAGCTTGCCTGCGTTACTGAACGCAGTTTATCTTTATTATAGGTGCGGACCCCTGTAAGATTAAAAAGGTGCAAGTAAAATCCCAAAAAGCTCAATTAAAATAAATTCTGGAAGCTTCTAGAATGGATTTTGCGGTGGCAGAACCGCTCTTGTAAGGTGCATGAATCCCTTACCTTATGGAGCTAACCCCTTGATGTGAGGAGCTTATCCCTTTGAAGGAGGATTCTATCCCTTCATGCTTGGAACAGAAAACCTCCTCTTGTCCACTATAAAAAGAGGCATTGGGTAGCCTCAAAGGGAGTTGAGGCTTTTAGAATATTTGAAGTTAAGTGATGTTGAGATTTAGACTCAGTTAACTAAGACTTTTGTGAGGAGAGATTACATACCTCTATTTGTCTTGGTTGGAGGAGTGCATAACTTGTCAAAGTAAAGGAGACTCCTGCTTCGGACCCCGGAAAGTCCTGCGCAACATCAAGGCTCAGGTTGTAAGGATTTTCTTCTTTTGAAATTAATACAAATATACTCATTTTTCTCAATAAGCTTTCTATCAATGGTTTATTTCATAGATTCCTTGATCACTATGATAAGCATGGTTTATGATGATTTCTATACAGGTGCTATGTAATATTTTTCTTGTTTGTGACCGCAGGTTTACGAGGAAAACTCCTTCAAGCGTGCAAGGGACAACAACGACTTCAAACAAGCACTGGACAAACGGTAAGTCTTTTACACCTCTATAGAGCCTTTTGTAAACCTTACATGCTTAGAGAAAGATTAGTATGTTTGGCTGTTTGTTGCTAGATACTTTTAGTACTAGGGAGATCGGTCTTGTCCGCAAGACGGATTAATCCATACAACAAATTGGCGACTCCACTGGGGAAAGAACTTATTGTTTTGGTTCTCTTTTATTTTGATTTGAGGAAAAGTTTTTCCTGGTTTTTTATTGATGTATATCTGCCTGAGTAGCTTAGGTTTTCTCTGTTTTTGAAAATTTTGAAATCTTTTACATTTTTCTTGAACTTTTCTGGGGACCGCACTTTGTTCTTTTGCACGGTGTGGGCAGTTTCGCACTTTTCTTGAGTAAACAGTGCAGGACCGCACCTGTTACTTTTGGAAGCCTGCGGACCCTGTTAAATTTTGGAAAAAATATAGATTTCTTTTTTTATTTTAGTTTAGATTTAATTTAGGATTCTTAGCATCTACCCATACCTGTATTTTTCTGTCAAAAAAGTCTTGTTTCTGAATTTCTTTCAGCAATTTTTCATCTCATCAATCTCCATTAAGTTAATTGGGTGTTTTGAGTCTCTTTTTTGAGAAATTCTTAATTTTATTTCCTTTGGTCATTACTTGGAGGTTTGTCTCAGTATTTTCACAATTTTACATCTTTTTGCTTTTTTTTTTGCAAAAAAAATTCCCCCTCATTCGCCAAGGGGGGGCTAAATTGTGTATGAGTGTTAATCGCCTTTGAGTGTTTTTTGATCTTTGGAAATCTCACCCGATTTTCTTGACTTGCACTTGATTGGTTCTTAGATCACATTAGAATCATCTTGTGTTTGAGAATTCTCTTGCATAGATCACATTTTCATAATTATAATTCTCATTTTCAGAATATGAATGAAAAATGTGCATAGATTAAATTTGCATACTTTTCATGTGAATTGTGCATAGATTACAACTGCATAGTTTACATTCTTAAAAATCAATCGTAGATTTAGATCAGTTTTATTTGATTTGAATTTAGATGTTTTTATGCTTCTTTTAAAAACACCAAAATATAAAAAATTGTTTTGGGATTGATTTGCATTAGTTTTTCTTGATGAAATTAGTGCATTAGAGAATTTGTTATATTTTCTCTTAGTGATCAATTTTTTGCATTGTTGGAAGTGTATGGAAACTCTCTCCTTACTTTAGTTAGGATTCATCGAATTGAAAATATTACATTATCATATTCGATTTCATTCAGTTTTGGGTCGGGTCATAACACCATTGGTTTCATATCCATTTACCCTTTTGAGTAATAACAACCTAAATAACACAACGCTTAATAAAATTCATCTAGTAATTTTTACATTTTTAGGGCTCTTTCCACCAATCTAGCTCAGGATTAGTGCTTTGGAATAGGTTGTAGTTAACTTTCCAAAGCAACAAAAACAAACAAGTAGATAAATCTTGCGGTAGGAAATAAATCCAATTGTAATTGGTACAATCTGGGAAGCTTCTCTTAAAGAATTCAATCACGAGATCATGTCCGAACCTTTGAAACAATCAATTCTGTTTCATTGGGAAAGATAGAAGATTTTGCATGCATTATAAATGGTAAACCTCGGATTAACCATGTCGAGGAACCTTCAAGGGGATTGAGCTTTGTTACTCTGCCCTTGCGCGTGGAATCGGATCGTAGACTATTCCCCCAGTTGTATTTGTTACTATTGGTAACCTTAGTGTCCATAAGCTTAAGATTATTTCCTAAGGTGACGGTGAAGGAAAGATCTCACTATACCTGGAGCAGACGTCGAATAGACTCACTTAGACTCTCTGGGGGGTTCTCTTCACTCGAGATGGTCTTGTGAAGAAACTTGTGCCAGTCTGTTTCATTAAGCAGGTTGTCGGGGTAACTGTTCCAATCGCCCTTTCTGTATTAAATTCTGCGTTGTTGGATTTCATCACCAACTAGTGTTTTTAGTACGGGAAGTTACTGTTTGTGTGTGGTTTGACTCATAGATTTGATAGCGCATGTTAATTTGTTTTTTTTTACTTTTAGTGACCATAGGTGTGAATTGTGAATTTTAATTGTTAGGTGTGAATTGTGAATTGTTAATTTTAGTTTTAAATTGTTAATCAAATTCACTGAAGTTGAATATAATGGAAACTGTTCCGGAATTTACCAACCAAGGAATCCCTCCTAACGAGAATCCTAGTACTTTTCCTTGCTTTGGAAATGTTGGTCCTCCTTATATCGCTGCTTTGTCATTACCTGGATTTACAATAGGTTTACCGATATGGTTATTTTCAACTTCGTTGGTCCTGAATGCTCCAATTGTTCCACCTCAACCGAATGCTTCACAGAGTTCACCATCTCAACATCACCAACCTTCTGTTGACCCTTTACCTTCTTCGCCTAATATTTCTTCCTCCATTTCTTCCTCTTCACTTGGTAAAAGCCTTGATGCTAGTAACCAGGTAACTAAGAAGAAGAAGAAAGGGAAGAAGAAGAAGAAGAAGAAGAAAGATAAGAAAGAAGTCAACCAACCAACCATGGATGTAAGTGTTAGTAATGTTGAGGAAACCTCCAACATGCATCGTAAACCCAAATACCCTTGCAAGCTTTGTAAGGGTGACCATTTCCTTATCAATTGTCCTGGTATTCCTAAGGTCTTGGAAGTATGGTCAGAAAAATCTCATCAACTTTTCGTTGATCCATCAACCAGTGATAGTCAGGTTCCTGGGAAAAAGGGTAAAGTTAGGTTTCCTTGTAAGTTATGCAAAGGGAGTCATCAAACTCACATTTTCCCTCACATGGATGAAGCCTCAAAGTTGATGGAAAATCTTACTGTTCCACAGCAAGAATTTCTAATTGGTTACCGTAAACTTTCTCCCAACCTACCGTCAACTAACGGAGTGATTGATCTAATTTCAAGTACAGTCGATCCCACTCTTCCATTGGAGAGTGAAACTCATATCACTCAGGTTGATGATCCATTATTTGATCAAGTGGTCAATTCGATTTCACACTCAGTCGATCCCATCCTCCCTGTAGAGAGTGAACTTCATACCGCTCAAGTTCTTCTTGTTACATCAGATTCTTCTACGCCGAGGGGCATTTTTCCTGTTTCTACAGAACTCCCTCCAAGTACTGAGGTCTTTTCCTTTGATTGGAATAGACTGACAGAACCTCGTCTTCCTTCCTCCATACCTTTCCAAATCATTGTGAAGTTGGGTGGTAGGGACATACACCGCACACAGGTAGATGAAGGTGCTTCTGTTAGTATTTTGTCCTCAACTGCTTGGAAAGCTTTGGGTTCTCCTCAGCTTGTGCCTATTACGCAGAATCTGAAAGCTTTTAACATAACCATTAGTGAACCTTTAGGGATCCTTCCTAAGTTTTCTATTACCTTGGAAGTTAAAACTGTTTGTATTGATCTTATGGTAGTTCGAGGTCCCTTGGATTTCAATTTACTCCTTGGGCGAGACTATGTTTATGCAATGAAAGCTGTCGTATTGACACTCTTTCGCGTGATGTCTTTCCCTCACAATGGAAACATTGTGACTATAGACTAGCTTTCATTTGCTAGTCTTGATTCGACTACCAATTATCCGACATCCCTGAATGTTCATGATTCTAAAGTGGTATCTACCCTGCCACGGGTTAATTATGTGGCAACTGGTCCCATGTTTTTAGTTACCGATGTAAGCGGGCCTCTCACTATTTGCTCGTCTTCTTATGATTTAGATCCAGTAATTGACATGGAAAACTCTATGGGATTATTTGAACGTGATGTTCTTATCCCTTTTGAGTCCCTTGACATGTATTCCTTCCAGAGAAATATTCTTCCTTTTGATGAAGACCTCTTGGAAGCCATGATCAAAGTGTGTCCATTGACATGTGTTTCTTCTAGTTGGAAGCCATGATCAGTAGTTTATGAGGAAAGTTATTTTCCTGTGTCAACCTCGTTAAAAAATGAATCAGTAGTCTCCGAGGAGAGTTCCTTTTACTGTGTCAGCCTCATTAAAAAATGAATCAGTGAGTTTGAGGATAGTTCCTGTTACTGTGTCAACCTCTTTAAAAAAATGAAACATGTCTTTGAGCATAGTTCCTTTTCTTGTGTCAAGCTCGTTAAAAAATGAAACAAGCTTCTATGAGGACAATTCTTTTCCTGTGTCAACCTCATTAAAAAATGCATCAGTAGGTAGATTGTAGAGAGTGGATTGATAGATTAGAAATAAGTAGTTTATGAGGATGGTTCCTATTACTGAGTCAACCTCGTTAAAAAATGAATTAGGTATGAGGAAAGTTCTTTTACTATGTCAACCTCATTAAAAAATGAATAAGTAGGTTATATAGGTAGATTGTAGAGAGTAGATACGAGGATAGTTTATTTTACTGTGTCAACCTCGTTAAAAAATGAAACATTTAGGTGAGGATAGTTCCTGTTACTGTGTCGACCTCGTTAAAAAATGAAACACGTTGCCATGAGCATAGTTTTTCTTTCTGTGTCAAGCTCGTTAAAAAATGAAACAAATCCTCCCCTAATTGAGTCAAGTCTTTGACTAGATCTCGTAAATGTTAAGTCATATCCTTAGGTTATTTTAGTATTTTGCATAATTTTTTTACAGTTTTAGGTCGGGTCTTTCATATGATCTCGTAAATGAACCTTCATTCCATCCATCTATTAATTACCAGCAGTGTACTTAGTTTAATGAAATGAAGCTGGGGGGGCATGCGCTCTAGCAATTATGCTTAGGGGGCATCAAGCACAGTTTTCTCTCTGTTTCAAGCTTGTGCAAAAATGAAACCACTCTGAAGCATAGTTTTTGTCTGTTTCAAGCTTTTGTAAAAATGAAACCTATCTTGAGTTTATTTTGGTTATTATTTTCAAGACTCATTAAACTCATGAAAATCCCGAGATTATTTTGCTATCTTTCATTCTCGTAAAAAACATGAAAATGTCGAGTTCTTTCCGTCTTTTCCTGCTCGTAAATTAAATTGAAAGTCGGCCATATGAGTACATTTTTGTCCCTTTTTCGAACTCGTTAAAACTTACGAAAAAGCGAAACTACTGAGTATACTTTTATCACTTTTTCGGACTCTTGAAAACTACGAAAAAGCGAAACCCTAGAGTTCTCTTTTAAGCCCTTTTTAGACTCTCTAAACATGAAAAGCTTGTCGAGCACTTGATTATTCGAACTCATTAAAGTAAATGAATAATCGTCCCTTCAGTATAAGTTTACTCCTTTTATGGACTGAAATGGACTATTTACAAAAAAGGTATACGTTGACTAATTACAGTCAATAGAGTTCTCTCCCGCATTATTTTATCCTTTTTCGAGCTCGAGAGACTAAATTTACGAAAAAGTACACCCATGGAGTTTTCTTAAGTTTTTTCTTCTGACTCCCTAAAATTGAAAAACACAGAGTTTCTCCTATACGGGACTCGTTAAAATTTAACAGTAAAGGACCTGTTCAATTTCAAACAGGAACGGACCACTCCTTCTTAGGGTTCGAATCTTAAACTAAGTTGGACTCATCCGAAGGATGAGCTTATAAAAAATCAAATGTTATCCTCCTCAAGCTTGTCAAAAATAAAGAGGTACTTGCCAGAAATGGTGGGGGAAAACAGAGAAAAATGGGCATGTTTGTTGTATTTTGATTTTTCGGAAATTCAGTTAACCACTCTTGAACACGACACTTTTTTTTCACCTGGGTTGGGAAATCCTTTGCCTAATATTTAATCAAACGACATTGAAAGTCTTCAGTCGGTTTCTGGGTATTAGCTTTGGGTCAATTGTCACCAAGCCATCTGCAGTGTTGTTATGTGTTCAAGAGGACATTTCAAATAAACCATTCATCTACAAAATATCTGTCATCCATTTTGACCATCCCTGAGTCAGTCCTTGCCAATATATTTCTTCAAAACTTGATCTATGATTTCGTGTTGTGGGCTTGCCTACGACGGATCACTTTCTATCGACGACAACTCATTATCTAGGAAGTTGATCTAGAAATCGTCAGTACCTTGAAATCTGCATGCCTTAATGGTAGGTTTCTCGCTTTCGACGACAGGTTACATCATTGACCTTCGATCGAATGATTCCGTGAAATGTTCGACTTCAGCTCATTCATTCACGTTTCATGGATTGTACTGGGTACTTTGAGAGCCATTGACATTACTGGTGCTTACTCTCACACTTGTTAACAGTTTACATCATTGACTGGTAATCAAGTGGTTTCTACCATGTTCGACTTCGACACATTCATTCACATGGATAGAATCATACTAGTTCGAGATGCGAAAATCAAGACCCTGGATCTAGTTTCTACCATCCAAGCTGCGAGGAATTTTGTTATCATTTATACAGTGGACTATTTATAAACAGATGGCTGCGTCCATACTGTGTTCACACATGTCTATACTGTAATATACTCAAAATCATTCCTGTATCAGGACAGTTGAATTAGTTTTTAGTTAGTTTAATCTGAGTATGGTAATGCCTACCTCAGTGATGATACATATACATATATATTTTGCATTGAATGTTTTTACAAGTGCTGACTGGGGAGTCCACAGGATGATCCTTGAAATGATAAAGTACTGCACTCTTCATATATGACAGACTTCAGCATCATCTATTCCAGACTTTGCACTTTAGGGGGCAATCTGTTACACTGAAAATTGTCATCCTGACATTCTGCCATGTGTATGAGCTCATTATTACTCATACTTCTCCCTTTTTCAAGTCTAATATATCAGTTCCTCATGTAAAGCCTTGAAAATCAGAAAACGTTCCTAAAATTCTCCTAAACTTTGGTATCGCACTTTCTGGCTATCTTTCTTGCGGTCCCGCACCCAATGTTCAGCTTGCCTGCGTTCTTGAACGCACTTTATCTTTATTATAGGTGCAGACCCCTGTAAGATTAAAAAGGTGCAAGTAAAATCCCAAAAAGCTCAATTAAAGTAAATTCTGGAAGCTTCTAGAATGGATTTTGCGGTGGCAGAACCGCTCTTGTAAGGTGCATGAATCCCTTACCTTATGGAGCTAACCCCTTGATGTGAGGAGCTTATCCCTTTGAAGGAGGATTTTATCCCTTCATACTTGGAACAAAAAACCTCTTCTTTTCCACTATAAAAAGAGGCATTGGGTAGCCTCAAAGGGAGTTGAAGCTTTTAGAATATTTGAAGTTAAGTGCTGTTGAGATTTAGACTCAGTTAACTAAGACTTTTGTGAGGAGAGATTACATACCTCTATTTGTCTTGGTTGGAGGAGTGCAGAACTTGTCAAAGTAAAGGAGACTCCTGCTTTGGACCTCGGAAAGTCCTGTGCAACATCATGGCTCATGTTGTAAGGATTTTCTTCTTTTGAAATTAATACAAATATACTCATTTTTCTCAATAAGCTTTCTATCAATGGTTTATTTCATAGATTCTTTGATCACTATGATAAGCATTGTTTATGATGATTTCTATACAGGTGCTATGTAATATTTTGCTTGTTTGTGACCGCAGGTTTACGAGGAAAACTCCTTCAAGCGCGCGAGGGACAAAAACGACTTCAAACAAGCACTGGACAAACAGTAAGTCTTTTACACCTCTATAGAGCCTTTTGTAAACCTTGCGTGCTTAGAGAAAGATTAGTATGTTTGGCTGTTTGTTTCTAGATACTTTTAGTACTAGGGAGATCGGTCTTGTCCGCAAGACGAATTAATCCATACAACAGGGACCAAAAGGCTTATGCCACTTATTTATTATTATTATTATTATTGGGTCCAACTGGGTCAACTGGTTGGGGATATTACAGTTCTCCCTTCCCAAAATTGGTTTTCCTCATGCAATTTCAATGATGGATGTTGCAATATGTGCTTTCCTTCCGAGGTGGCACCTTCGACGGGAAAATATTTCCATTGTACCAAATATTAACGGATAGTCCTACTCCGAAGCTTCCTTTCTAGAACCTCCCACACCTCCTCTAGAACCAATTGAAGATGACCCTCCTCATCTAACAGGGGTAAATTAGGTGATGATTTGACATTATCTCCTAATTCCTTCCTCAAACAAGAAACATGAAATACGTTATGAATTTTTCTCTCTGGTGGAAGCTCCAATTCATATGCCACTTCTCCTATTTTCCGGATAACTCAGTAGGGCCCATACAATCATGACTTTAAATTTTCTACTCCTATATGCTTCAAGGTAGATGGTCTATACAATTATAGCCAGAGGTAAACTACATCTGTTATTTCAAAACTTCTGTCTATCCTTTGTCGATCGACATATATCTTCTTTCGTTTCTGCATTGTCTATATGTTATCTTGGAGGACCCGTAGAATCTCGTGACATCCTTAGATCCAATCCTTTCCTAATGGTTCCTTTCTATGTCGACAAAGGACAATGCCCCATATCCATATAAGGCTCAGAAAGGCGATATTCCTATGGATATGTGATAAGTGGTGTTATCGAAATATTCTCCTAAATACAACCACTTCGTCCATGCTCTTTGTTTCCTTGTGACATAGTCTCGTAAGTAACCTTCGACCCATTTATTCACTGCTTTTGTTTGTCCATCTGTCTACCGGTGGTAACTTGTACTAGGAGTGAGTTATATTCCTGCTAACCTAAATAACTCCTGCCAAAATGCTCCCATGAACCTCCTGACACGGTCACTAAAATGGTTTTGGGCAAACCATGTAGACCGAATACTCCTTGGAAAAATATTTTTGATATCTGACATGCTGAACTTCTAGAGGAAATTGCAAAGAAGTGGGCATATTTGGTCAGACGATGTACCACCACAAAGATACAATCTTTGATTTTGGATGAGGGCAGCGCTATAATGAAATCCATGGAGACACTTTCCCATTTTTGTTCCAGAATGGGTAGTGGTTGTAACAAACTTATTGGGTGTGTATGTTCAACCTTATTTCTCTAATAGGTATCACATTCCTTGATATATTTGATGAAGTCCTTCCTGAGCCCCTTCCATGTGAACCTTTACCTGATGGTCTTATAGATCTTCAGAATTCTTAGGTGTCCTGTTGGAGGGGAGTCGTGGGCTGCTTGTAGGATATTCATTTTCAGTTATGACTCTGGTATTAAATAGATTTGATCCTTCTAATAGATAATGTCATTGAAAACTCTATATCATATGTCTAATGACTATCCATCAAGGATCTCACAGGATGGTTGGTTCTTCGAGTATTCCATGAACTTATGGGAATTCCAATCCTCCATAATTTCTATGAGGGAGAAGGTAGTTGGTGTTGGCTTGTGACCACACATAAGGTGTAAAAGTGGCCCCTATAAGAAAATCACACGGATGAGGTGTGAATGGTTAAAGTGAAGGCTAATCAATTCAAGCATGGGACGGATGGACACCCAACAGTTAAAAGAGTAAAGAACTGTTGTCCAAGTGTTATGACATAGAACCCATTGGCGATATCGCACAAACTGTTACATATATCGTATTTCACATATGGTATATATAATATCGCCCATGCTTTTAACATTGGTGTGGGCCCCTTCTTCAATCGCCGATCACATATCGGAAAGCTCCATACACATTACCATTGCACTCCTTCGCAAAACCCCTGATGCGATAAAAACTTAGCCTTTTTCACCTTTTCCGCATGAACCTTTATCATTCGTAATTCATTTTTCTCTGCTCTTAACCTTTATCGGTACCCACTTACCTTTTCACATCGCAAACTACAATACACTTACATTTTTGTTAACTTCACCAACACCATTTTCCCGATTGTGATGCAAATGGGACCTACCCTCTCTGCCACGTCACCTCTCCTCTCATCACACATTGCACTTCGCAGAAGATCACCTTTACCCCCCGCTTCTCACAACAAAACACTCCCGATTGTGATTTACGTGCGGCCCCACCTCTGTCATGCCACATCACCTCTCCTCTCATTGCACATCATAATCTTTACACCCCGTTCTTCATAATATAAAACTCCCCATTCCCTGATTGTGATTTGCAGGTGGCCCCACCATCTGTCATGCCACGTCACCTTTCACTCATCACACATAATAACCTTTACCCCCGTTGCTCATAACAAAAATTCCCGATTGTGATTTGTAGGCAGCCCCACCTCCTTGCCACGTCGTCAAAGCCCTTCCATGGCCTTTGTCTCTCTCTTTTCAGTGTTAACCATACTGGTGTGTGTTAATGTTGTAGGCCCCACTTTTAGCTCCACCATTATAAGGGAAATTGGGTTGTCTCCACCATTACTTCCGCCATTCCCATCCATTATCCACACATCCTATCACCGCTAAATCTTCGCCATCTTCCCCTCATCTCCGCTCCCTATCACACATCTAACGACTCATGATCTATTTCGTCCCCCCCCCCCCCCCCCCACCTTCCAAAGGTTAACGCCAGGGAGGGAGAGGGGGGGTGGTCTGAAATGGCTGGTTTTGGAAACTGCCTTTGGTGGTACGTGTCAGCCTGCAGTGATTTCACACCCCCCCCATCCAATACCACAAACCGAACAGGCCCCCCTCCAAAACCCAGTCTCTGATTTTGCAAGTCAAACACATCATGGGTTTTTGGCATGATAAACGCAGCTTTCAATTTGTCCAAGAACTCCCTGCTAAAGAGCTAGGCACATGCAACACAACTAGTCGTTTCGTAACGGTTAGTGGAAATCATGAGAATAAGGGAGTGGAGGCTCTAGATGGCAGGTGGAATCATGTGATGGAAGCCATATTTCCCACCTGTTCATGGCTACTCCTCGTCACCCCATTTGAATATTCTAGGATTTGGCCTCCATGGCCAAATATGTTGTTTCTTTTACTGTTTTATTATGATTTTTTGTTGTTGAAATCTCGATTTCACCTGATTCTATTTTGATTTTCTTGTTACGTGACTGATTGCTCGATGCACACTCTACGATTTGGTATATTTTGATTTTCACATGTGTGGGTCGATGATGAAATTTTATTCGATCGTAAACCCTCCAAGGGAGAACTCTATATGTAGAGAGTTCAGAGATGAAAGAAGGGTTCTGAATTTTAGAGAATTTTTGCTGTAGTTCTTTATGATTGTGCTCTTTATGCTCTAAGACACATATTTGGGAGAGTTGTTTTGAACATAATATAATATATAGCATTGTTTATTTGGATTTTAGATGGAGCAATGAGTATTATGTATTTGTATTCTTTTGTTTATCAGTGATCTCCTGTTTATGTCTAATCATCTTTCAACATTCTGCTGCTTTGATGATTCGTGTAATGTAGCTGTTGGTGGTATGCATTTTTATTCATGAATTCGTGTATGAATAATTCTCATGTGTTAAACTTGTTGTGCCCCCTTAATTCGCGCTCCAAAAATCTCTATTGTTGGTCACATTCCACTTACATCCGCTTCCTCTGAGTTCAAGGGAGAGAAATTCTTAACACTTTTAAGCTTGTCTCTCGTGGGTTCCCCCTCTGTTCCTTCTCAGCACCTCTACATATTTTGAAAGCCTATGCTCATTGTTTCAAACTTGGCCCATTTGAAAAGCCACCGAGCCATACAGCCTCCTGAGCCCTCTCGCAATATAGTGTAATTCACATGAATCAAATTCCAGATTCTTCATCATTCTTGAACCACCACAATCATTATCCTCTTAATCCATATTCTGTCAAAGGAATCCTTAAAAATGGTCTACATCTAACCTCTGATTTTAAGATGTCCTAGGCACTTGTATTTTGCAACTCAAGGCTGTCTCTAGGAGCTACAACATCTTTTTGGTGCCATTGTCGGGGATACGAATGAAGAAATATTTTCCCTAGGAGACGACATAAATTCCACCCTTCAAACAGGTGAGCAGGAAGGGTTGGGAGTTACGTATTCCTCACCTTAGCGACTCCACTATAAAATATTCCTAATTAGAAGTAACCTTGGCTTTCACCAGGCCTCACACCAGATCCAGATCCACCATCTACCCCCACCTCTAAATCATATGGTTGTGCCAGGTTTCATTTTGAACAATTATGCCCCCTTGGCCCTCCCTCGGCCTCTAAATGATATTCTGCAAGACTATCTAGAGCGGTTGACGTGGTTTACAGGGGAAGATAGTATGCCCACTCAGAGACACATTGAAAATTTTTGCACCTTTGCTAAGAATGTGAATGTAGAGCACTTAGATGTGGTGTTAAGGCTTCTCGTCCAATCCTTGGATGGAGAAGCCCAGAAGTGGTTCAAGTCTCTAGCCGACAACACAATCCACACTTGGGAGGAAATGGAAAATTTCTTCACATTAAAATGGGGAGAAAAGAGGGACCATGGATACGTTCTCACTGAGTTCAATGCTCTAAAAAAGAGACATAATGAGGATGTAACATAATTCATAAAGAGGTTCAATAAGTTCTATAATAATATTCCTTCTAAAATAAAGCCTCCCCAAGTAGCTACTAAGGTGGTCTTCCTAGGAGCTTTCGAAATGAAGTTTGGGTTCACCCTAAGAGAAATAAAATCCACATCTCTCGATCAGATCCAGACTGATACGTTGGAGGTAGAAGCAAACTTTTCTTCTACTAGTAAATTCAATGGGAAGACAAAGCATGAAGCCAGAAGAAGGAACAAGGAAGAGGCTTCTACTTCAAATCAAGAGAGGGAATCACAAGAGTATAGAATTGAATAAATGAATAAGTTAATCAAGAACCTTTCCAATAACCTGATTAAGCTTGAACAGAAAGACCACATTCAACCTCCTCTATACTTGGAAGGAGAAGTGGAGGGACATGCTGAGTAAGTCAAGGACAGTCAAGAGAATCAATTCCTCGCTTACTCTAATTATGAGGAGGGTGAAATCATCCTGCAAGGGGATCAAGAAGAGAAGGAAGTCCCTCCAGAGGATCAAGCTATTGAAAATTACTACATTTACTGCATACAGATTGTGGATTTCATGCAGGCTAAACTCCACAAGAAGTATGACCTCAGGTCCTCTAGGAAGAGAACCTGAGTGCAAGAACAAAATGAAGAGTCGATATCAAGAGAAACCCCCCCCCCCCCGTCTTGCCAGTAAAGGGAAAATTCCATTAGAAGATCCAACCCCTCATAAGGCCACTACAACCACTTCCACAAAGCAATAATATGGTCCTCCCAAAGATAAGAAGCCCACATATACACCCTTGAAACTACTCGACCCTCCTAAAGAATAGTTCAAAGAAGCCAGTACAGAAAAAGGGCCCACACCTTTTAATCTCTAAGAATAACAACCCATGGACCTCATGCAGAAGAGCCGGAGTGTTCCCCAGAGGACAACACTAAAAATCAACAATAGTCTGGTGATCCAGAAATAGAGGCAGCAGAGATTAATTGTCTAGATCCATAAGAACATCTTCAACAAGCAGTGTTTCCTTCAGAGATTAAAGACCAATCATATTTGCATGATGAAGACCATATCTCAAATTCTCTTTCAGGTTTCACCTTATCTCAATTTACATCCCTTGAAGAAAATCATAAAAGTTCTCAATCATTAATTTGTTTCTTGGATGTTAATGAAGTAGTACAACAGATTGTTACAAATAATTTTCCTTCACCCGAAATTAACGATATTTTGCAACTCCCTTGCAAGCTTCTGTGTGACCAAGAGAATGATAAAAAACACTCACATCACTTGACTACCGTGGATAATGAGGAAAAAAAAGTTGTTCCCTTTTTGATTGAAGAGAATCAGTTTCAACACATAAGCAAAGCAACAATTTGGAATGAGGTTTGTTTTCCTATCACAAATCTTTTAGAAGATCTTATGTTGCATGATTACCGTGATCCTTTGGTCAGTGTATTGCAGTTATTAGTAAAGGAAGAAGATGATGTATGTATTAGGATGTTTGTCCTGCCATGTCAAGGTAAAGTTAAAAATTGGTTTGATAATCTTCCAATTGCTAGCGTGAGTAATTTTCATCAATTCATGCAAGTTTTCCTAAGTCGATGGGCAATCATGGGAAATATATTTCTTATCATAGAAGAGTATGAACATTTAAAAAGACAATCAAGGGAGATAGTAAAATATTTTTTAGCAAGGTTAAATAAGGTGTATCATTCACTTCCTACTGATATAAGCCCACCCCCTGGAGTATCTCTCTCGCACTACCCAGATGTATTTAATCTAGAGATGACATTTCAAGTAAGATAAGGGGACACTACAACCCTTGAAGAAATGCAAAATATTGCAGTTGATGTGGAAGTGAACCTGCTGAACAGAGACAAATTTTAAAACAGAGGAAGAATTGATCCAGTTTGATTCTCTACCTTTATGTTTTAATTCATCTCAGATTGTGAAAAGGAATCTTGGTCACATTTTGGTTGATAATCATAGGAGAAATCATGAGATGTCAATGGAACCAATGCTACAGTCATGTAAAGCACTTCATGACCCAATAGCTGATATGTTGGATGGTTGGAGTTTTCAAAGTCAATTTCATGTACACATAATCATTTCAAAAGCTGCTATGATATGGATATGATCAGATAGTCTGCCCCATTGTCTGGTTCAATAGAAGTATCAACACAAAATTCATCAGATAAAATGCAAATATGTTTCGAGTTGTTTGAAGACATAGAGAAAACATGTGTAGTACCAATTTATGAGTTTGGATCGATTAGGTCAACATATTCAAAAGTAGGTCAAGTGTATCCTGATCCAATGGCTATCTATATTGAGAAATTATTCATCAAAAAACCACCATACCTTTTCAGCATTTATGTCGCTGTTCAGGTTTACCAAGCTCCTTGCAATGAATATCAGTCTAGAAATTTCTATCAAATACCATTAATAGGTTTGTCCCTAAGTTTGGTGAAAAAAAGTGAAAGAACAAAGTTATTAGAGTAGTTGCTTGCCTGGTTACACTGGAATTATTGTATCATTTAGAATAACAGTAATTCTAGTAGATTAGGGTAGGTAGGTGTGAAAATAAGCTCAGTGCTATGAGCATCTTTCCAGTTTTAGTTTCAAATTTCTTTGCAGTTTTAAGTTCAAGTGTGTTTCAGATTTCAGATTCAGCATGATTAGATTTCAACAATCAATATTTTTAGGGTGCAGCAGTGATTTTTGTTTTGATAGTTTGAAGTGCACAACTCAGTTGTAGTTTCAGTTCAAATTTATAGTGTGCATTTGTGACTCCATGCGCCCAATAAAGAACATGAATTCAGGTCTGCAAGTTCTCGAAGCACTTAGAATAACATTTTGTCCCCAGATGGAGCCAATGTTGGCCTGTGACCGCACACAAGGTGGAGAAGTGGCCCCTATAAGAAAATCACAGGGATGAGGCATGAACAGTTAAAGTGAAGGCCAAGTAATTCAAGCACAAGACAGGTGAAACCCCGCAGTCAAAAGAGGAAAGACCTGTTGTCCAAGTGTTATGATCCAAAATCCATTGGTCGTATCCTGCAAACTGTTACATATATCGTATTTCACATATGGTATATGTAATATAGCCTTCGCTTTTAATGTTTGTGTGGGCCCTTTCTTCAATCGCCGATCGCATATCGCAAAGATCCATACACGTTACCATTGCACTCCGTCGCAAAACCCACGATGCGATAAAACCTTAGCCGTTTTCACCTTTTTCACATGAATATTTATCATTCATAATTCATTTCTCTACACTCTAAACCTTTATTGGTACCCACTTACCTTTTAACATCGCAAACTACATTACACTTACATTTTTGTTCACTTCACCAACACCATTTACCTGATTGCGATGTAAATGGGACTTGCCCTCTCCACCACATCACCTCTCCTCTCATCGCACATCACACTTCATAGAACATAACCTTTACCTCCCGCTTCTCACAACAAAACACTCCCAATTGCGATTTGCGAGCGGCGCCACCTCTGTCATGCCACGTCACCTCTCCTCTCATTGCACATCACACATCATAACCTTTACCCCTCGTTCCTCATAATATAAAACTCTTGATTCCCCGATTGCGATTTACGGGCAACCCCACCATCCGTCATGCCACTTCACCTTCCACTGATCGCACATCGCACATCATAACATTTACCCCCGTTTCTCATAACAAAAACTCCCGATTGTGATTTCTGGGCGGTCCCACCCCTGTCATGCCACGTCACCTTCCAATCATCGCACATCGCACTTCGCAAATCATAACCTTTACCCCCTGCTTCTCATAAAAAAATCTCCCAATTTCAATTTGTGGGCATTCCCGCCTCCTTTCCATGTCATCAAAACCCTTCCACGGCCTTTGTCTTGCTCTTTTCAATGTTAACGATCTGGCTATGTGTTAATGTTGGACATTTGGTTCAATGCTCCTCGTGTGTTTCGTGATATGGAATAACCGCATCTCGTGGATCCTAACTCTGGCGATTGTAGTGGATACTAAAGCCTGCGGGTTTTGGTTTAACATAAATCATGATTCCAACAATTAGTATCTGAGCGACAGGTCTCGAGTTAGAAACTCACCTGGCTCGCATTGGGGGGGAGATTGTTGGACATTGTGTTCAACTCTCCCTGTGTGTTTCGCGACATGGAATAACCACCTATCGTCGATCCTAACTCTGGCGATTGAAGCGGAGACTAAAGCCTGCGAGTTTTGGTCTAATGGAAATCATGATTCCAACAGTTAATATCGTAGGCCCCACTTTTAGCTCTGCCATTATAAAGGAAAAGGGGTTGTCTCTACCATTACTTCCGCCATTCCCATCCATTATCCACATGTCTTATCACTGCTAAACCTCCACCATCTTCCCCTCATCTCCGCTCCCTATCACACATCTGATGGCTCATGATCTATTTCGCCCCCCCCCCTTCCGAAGGTTAACGCCAGGGGGGGTCTGAAATGGCCGGTTTTGGAAACCGCCTCCGGTGCTACGTGTCAACCTATAGTGATTTCACACCATCCCTATCCAATACCACAAACCGGACAGGTGCCCCTCCGAAAACTGGTCTCCAATTTTTCAAGTCAAACACAACATAGGTTTTTGGTGCGATAAAAACAACTATGATATATTCAATTTGTCCAAGAACTTCCTACTAAAGAGATATGCACACGTAGCACGACTGGCCGTTTCATAACAGTTAGCGAAAATAATGAGAATAAGGGAGTGGAGGCTCTTGACGACGAGTGGAATCATGTGATGTAAACCAGAATGCCCACCTGTTCACGGCTACTCCTCACCACCCCATTTGAATATTCTAGGATTTGGCCTCTGTGGCCAACTATGTTGTTTATTTTACTGTTTGATTATGATGTTTTTCTGTTGAAATCATGATTTCACCACATTCTATTTTGATTTTCTTGTTACGAGAGTGATTGCTCGATGCACGCCCAACAATTTCGTTATGATATTTTGATTTTCACATGAGTGGGTCGATCATGAAATTTTATTCGATCGTAAACCCTCCAAGGGAGAACTCTATATGTAGAGAGTTTAGAGATGAAATAAAGGTTCTGAATTTTGGAGAATTTTTGCTATATTTCTATATGACTGTGCTCTTTATGATGTGAGACACATATTTGGGATAGTTGTTTTGAACATAATATGATATACACCGCTATTTATTTGGATTCGAGATGGAGCAATGAGTAGTATGTATATGTATTCTTTTGTTTATCAGTAATCTAATGTTTATGTCTAATCATCTTTCAACATTCTGTTGCGTTGATGATTCATGTAATGTAGCTATTGGTGATATGCATTTTTATTCATGAATTCATGTATGAATACGCTCACGTGTTAAACTTGTTGTGCCCCCTTAATTCGCGCTCCACGAATCTCTATTGTTGGTCACATTCCACTTACATTCTCTTCCTTTGAGTTCAAGGGAGACATATTCTTAACAATTTTAAGCCTGTCTCTCGTGGGTTCCTCCTCTATTCCTTCTTAGCATCTCTACATATTTTGAAAGCCTCTGCTCATTATTTCAGACTTGGCCCATTTGAAAGTCCACCAAGCCTTACAAAATCTTGAGCCCTCTCGTAGTATAGGGTAATTCACATGAATCAAACTCCAAATTCTTCATCATTCATGAACCACCCCAATAATTATCCTCTTAATCCATATTCTGTCAGAGGCATCCTTAAAAATGGTCTACATATAACCTATGATTTTAAGATGTCCTAGGCACTGGTATTTTGCAACTCAAGGCTGTCTCTAGGAGCAATAACAGTTGGTATCCTTGATAAGGCATCTGCAACTTCACTGATTTTTCCTTTGACATATTTGATCTCAAAGTCATAGGCTTGGATATTTCTAACCCACTTTTGTTGCCTTTCATTTAATCCTTTTTGGATCTAGGAATTATATGAGACTATTATGATCAATTTTGACTTTGAACCTATTTCCCACTAGATATGGCCGAAAATTGGCCGGCGCATGCATAATTCCCAGCGTTTATTTTTCATAAATGAAGTAAAAGTGCTCATAATACTGAAGCTTCCTACTCTCAAAAGCAGTCAGATGATGATTTTGTGTTAGAACAACCCCAATTGCTTCCTCAGAAGCATCAGACTCCAATACGAATGGTTGGGAGAATTCCGATGAGACTAGAACTAGGCATGCACTCATGACTTCCTTCATCCGCTCAAATGTCTCCTCTGTTGTATTTTTCCATACAAAGGCTCCCCATTTTGTCAAGTCAGTAAGAGGTGCTACCAAATGTGAATATCCCTTAACAAATCTTCTATAATAATTACAAATACCAAAGAAACTCCTTAATTTTGTTACATTTTTTGGAGTGGTGCACTTGAGAATGACTTCAATCTTATCCTAGTGTACCTTGACACCTTGGCCTCTGATGATGTGGCTTAGATATAATACTTTTGTCATGCCAGAATCACATTAGGATATTTTGGCATAAAATTTTTGTGCCTCTAGTATTCCCAAGACCTCATCCAGGTGTTGTAGATGCTCTTCCCATGTTCGACTGAAGAGTAGGATGTCGTTGAAGAAGACCAATTTTTTTTTTCCTAGCTTCTTATTGAGCACATGGTTCATAAATTACTGAAATTTCATAGGGGGATTGGTCAATCCAAAATATATCACTAGGAACTCATAGTGTCCATAGTGACATCTAAAATATGTCTTTGGAATGTCCTGGTCACAAAATCTGATTTGGTGATAGTTGAGCAAAGGTCAATATTTGAGAAGTACTTGGATCCCTTCAGCTCATCCATCAGCTCATCAATCCTATGGATATGAAATTGATTTTTTATGGCCTTATTATTTAGTTCCCGATAGTATATACACATCCTTAGGGACCCATCCTTATTTCTAACCAACACCACAGATGAAGAGAAAGGGCTTGAGCTCGGTCGAATGTGTCCTAGTGCCAAAGACTCCTAGATTGCCTTCTCTATCTCATCCTTATATGCTTTTGGATGTGGGTAAGGGGCGGTGATGAAAATTTGGACCTTTTTCTCTAGTTCAATGATACAATCAAATTTCCTATTTGGTAGTCTCCCTGGGGGTATATCTCCAAAAACCTTCTAGTGTTTTTACAACAATGGGATGATGTCAGGGGAATACTCCTTATGTTTTTTTTTTGGTTTATTCTCCATGATTCGACACTCCACAACCCACACAATATCACCATGTCGAAGTTCTATCTCCATCCTATTGGATGTCACAATATTGGGTAGATATGCATGCATTCCTCTCAACATCACCTTCTTACCAACTGGTCCTGTAAATGAAAATTCCAAGTCTTGATAGATTACAATGTGAGTCTCGATCGAATATAGCCATTGAACCTAATACTACATGAGAGTCTAGACAATCCACACAAAAAAAGTTATCTGTAACTATATAGTTCCCCGCTGTCAGAATCATGTTAGGTTTTTTTTTAGTGCATGGCATGCGGTTGTTCTCCTTCTTCCCAGGAATCAAAACTATAAATCCTCCAAATTATTTAGTCGCCAGTCTTCTTCTAGCTACAAATTATGCATCAATGAAGTTGTGGGAGGCCCCACCATCGATCAACACAATCACATTTTTTCCTTGTATGGTGCCCATAACTCGAAAATTGTGATACCTTAGGACCCTTGTAAGAGAATAAATAATCTCTTCCTAGATCTCCTCCTTTATTTCCTCCATACCTTGTGATTCTCCCTATTCTGACTCTGGTTGCTCTTCGTCATCTTCACTCTCGGAAAATACTTCAATATAGTGGGTCTTTCCTTTAGTGCACCTATGTCCTGGTACCCAAGGTTCCCGACAAGAGAAGCATAGAATTCTCCTCCTAAGATATTTCATGTTTTTATAATCCAACCTACCCTTCCCAAATGACTCCCGTTGTTGTTGTTTGAATTCCTTCCACTTTTGAGGAATAGTTAGTGATGCAGGAGCATCAACCGACATCAACCAACATCGCATCTAGAAGCCACGCCATTTTTAGATTTAAGGAGACCGAGCCTTGTGGAAGGAAAAACTGGAGCAAAAATATACAAAAACGTGATCTTTGCATTGAGATAAGCATGAATCGAGATCCTTACAAGGTCTTAGGGATTCATTGAATCAATTCTAGGGAGTCTTTGATTATGTGTAGGAGGAGATTTTAGATTTGTCATGATCCACGCTATTTCAATTTTTATATATTGTAATCTGCAATTTGAAGTGGGCGGCCATTTGGAAATGTTCAGGCCCAATAGGACATCATGGGTGTCATAGTTTGTAGTCAATATGAAATGAATGTGTATTGGTTTGATTGTAGATCTATGTGTATTTGAAAATTCACCTGTGTGCCATATATGAAGGAACTGTTTTCTGTTGTTGTTCGTTGTTTGTAGTTGTGCGTCACTATTGAAAATCAATGCTATTTTCTGCTCACTTAAAAATTGTTAGAGCAGGCTGTGTGTGAGTCCAATGAAATCATTTAGAAGTTTGAGTGAGTTTTGATCTGTAATAAATCCGAGTAAGAGGAGCCCATGCATTTAAAAACATAAAGGAAGACACTCTTAAGCCTAGAAAAATCATGGTTTAGAATAATTGTTATACAAGTGTGATCTGTGTTGCACAAACCACGTATTGATTGGATGTGGAGTATATGGTTTGAACCTCTTAAAACGATCTTATTGTTGTGTATTGAAACTTTTAGTTCAGATTGTGGGCCCATAACCCACAGATCTACAAATTGAGAAATGTGCAGTTTTGCTGCGTCAGATAGTTCAGGTAGGAATCTAGTCTTGGTTACTACATCTTGCATATCCCTTGCTTGTCTAATTGTGTATTACAAGGTGACGTGTTGGTAGGCCCTCATCCACCAACGCAAGGGTTCTGACAACCCTTCTATGAAAAACATGACTAATCAGGCCATTGAGAGGTCAGTGACCATTATTGCAAGCCTCCAAATTTCGCGATATATGATTCAATGCTTCCTATTTGTTGGAGTTGGGTTAGCTCCGAGAAGTACAAATCAGGGTCCTTCCTGTAAAATCTCTCTATCAATATCTGCATGAATTTTGTATAAGAGATTATGCTTGCATTCCCTAGAGTGGCCATGTCGTGTCTCCACCATTCGTGTGCTTCTCCATCAAGATTAATTGTGGCTTATTTAATGTCATCCCTCTCACGCATTGGATTGAGCTATAAATATATATCCAGATTCTGCACTGATGATCGAGAAGAACACTTTTTTGATCCATCAAACTAATGAAGAGTTACCTTTCCCATGACCTTTTTCAGATCCATGTTTTACTGAGGGCCCCTATATGTGGTTTTCTTCCTATGTTATTTTCTCCTCATGAAGTAATATTCATTGATGGTTAAGGTTTCCTTCACATTGGGGGGGAATGTATTATATTCCTTCATCCATGTTGTAACTATCTCTGCAATTGGTGAAATATAGTCTTTCTCTCTAGAGGAATCATCCAAGAATGGAGGCATGGTTGGTCAGCTGAAAGGGCTACTCTAAGTGTTGGCATGTTCATGTGATGGACCATTGCTATGAATGTTCACATGTTCATGTGATGTACCTTCCCCTCCTGAAAGATAGTCTTCTTCCCCATTATTTATTTGTAAATTAGGTTGCCTGATTTATAGTTTAATAAGTTCCACAATTGTGTCTTGAGTGGCGGTGATATTTTGTAATGCATCTTAAAGTAGTACTTTTAGGATCACCCATTGGTATTTCTTCTTCTGACTCTCCTTGATCCTTGATCTATCCATTTTCCCCTTTACTTCTATCCCTTTTCCCTTTTCAATTGATGGTAATCCCCTTTTCTTTCGCCTTTATTTGCATCCCATAACTGGCGAAGATTGTGGCTCTGATACCACTGTAATATACTTTAATAAATAAATAATATCATTGCTGGAATAAGAGATAGTATCACTGTAATAAACTCAAACAAACTTAATATAAAAACTCTCTCAACTTAATATGACAATAAAATTCCATTGCAAATAATCGAACACCAATAGTCACATTTAAACAAACCCCATATGGCATTCACCAATTATCAATTTTATTAATGTGTTTGGCCCACATATTACAATAGTTGACTCATCAATGCCTTGATGCACTGTGAACGTTGCTTATAATCCTGGGCTCAGCATATGCGTGATGCTGCAACAGCTCATGGTAGTGGAGAGTTGCGTTGTAGGGTGGGAGTCGAGCATCCTTCGCTAGGGGCCTCACTCATTTTAATCGGTGTGCTAGAATTATGAAGTTAAGGTTGCAGCCATGTGTCCTTCACCATGGTGTATTGGCACCTTAATATATTTCGCAGAGGTTGCGTCCCTATGTTCCAGTGCTATAGATAGATCACCCTCCTCTTTGGCACAGTGAGCCTGCGATATCCTTCACACTATGGTGCACGTTGCAGCTCTGACATTGTATGTTGGCCCTCCCCTGTGCTGCGACAAAATTGATGCAAGTGTAAGGGCTTGTGATCTGTGGCTCTCAAGAGAATATTTCCCTGCTATGATCATGTTCCGATAAAGAAATCAAAGACAGAGAAGTTGTGAGGAGTTTTTGTTTGATGATAAGAACCCTATCATGCATATATCCCTTCTAATTCCCTTGAATGGTGTCCAACTGGATAGCTTTAATAAATCATGGGAATAATTGCAAGGAAAAATATCAAATCCTTCAATATATTAGATAGAAATACACAAACCCTCTCTCCACTAAAAAATAAAAATAAACTTGGCCAACTAGGGTGATCAGAGAGGCCACCGAAATTGGTTTCGCCTACTAGGTGTTATTCGGATAAATCCTTCTTGTGGACAAGAACGATCTCCCTAGTATCCTAAGGATATCTAGAAACAAACAACCAAATGAAAACCATTTTCTCTAGATCATTTGTGATTCAGAATTATTAATAACAAAGTACGAGGACATGCCCCCACCTGAAGTCCAATGCTTTTCCGAAATCTTCTATCCAGTCACTCCAATAGAGGTCATTTCAGCATGTGAAGCCTACGATCAAAGACAGATAAAAATATTAAAAGCACCTGCAATATATAATAATTGAGAAAACATTAATCTATCCTAGTGATCAAGGAATCCAAGAATTGAAATACTCAAATAGATACATGAACAATCCAATGAGAAAATGGAATCCATTTGTATTAACTTGTATAATAAGAAGTAACCTTACAACCTTTTACCTTGATGTTATACAGGTTCTTCTAAGGTCCTGAACAATCGTTCTCTCTCATATTGACAAGCCTTCTTCTCTCTGAACTAGCATAAATTTATTGACATGAGTGTGTGATCATTCTCATATAAAAAATGGCTAGTATAGAGAGTATGCTCTCTTTTAGAAATTCTTCAACAACTAATATGTATGTCTACCCTTGAGACTGAAACATAAGCTCATTTTATAGGGAAATGGAGGTAGTTTTAGTTCCATGAAGAGGGGGATGGATTCCTCTCATGAAGGGATTTGAGCTCCATAGACCAAGGGATAAGCTCCATGAGTGAAGGGATAGAGCTCATGAGTATAGGATAAAACTCGAACTGAACGCGCTTCTAGAAGCTTCCAGTTGGGAGAATATTCATCTAGCTGGGCTTCTAGAACTTACTTTTTTCTTTATTTGACTGTTTACGGGGGTCCGCAGGTTTAATATGCAAAACATGCGGGATGTGCCACAGGCTATAGAGAAAATATCTGCAGATCCGTAGGCAAGGACTAGGAAAAGTGCGGAGTTAGAATTTTTAGGGTTTTAATGAGATTTTTTCCAATTCCAAGAATTGGTTTAGGAACATTAGGGTTTTTAACTTCTAAGGGAGCGTAATAGAGGTAATGATGAACCTATATTGACATTAAAATGTCATGGTGACAAAATAACGTGTAACATATTGCCCCCTAAAGTGCGAAATCTGAGGTAGTTTTGAAGAGTGAAGTGCTTTATCTTTCCGAGGATTGGATTGCAGACATATTGGTTGAAATCATGTAAAAACATTCAATGCAAACATATATATGTATATCATCACTGAGGTAGGCATTCCCATACTCAGATCAAAACTAACTACATGTTCCGGTACAAAATTGATTTTAAAATTACATCAATATTAGACACAGCATGGACGAAACCATCTGTCATAAGTAGTCTATTGTATCATGAATAATAAAAATCCTCACAGCCTGGATGGTGGAAACTAGATCCAGAGTCTTGATTTCCACTTCCCGAACTAGTATGTTTTTATCCATGCGATTGATTGTGTCAAAGTCGAACAGGGTAGAAACCACTTGATTACCAGTCAATGATGTGAGTTGTTAACAAGTGTGAGATAAACCACCAATAATTATAGTGGCTCTCAAAGTACTCAGTACAATCCACGAAGTGTGAATAAATTATTTGCAGTTGAACACTTCATAGAATCATTCGATCGAAGGTCAATGATGCAACCTGTCATCGAAGGCGAGAAACCTGCCATTAGGGCATGCATATCCCAAGGTACTGATAGGATTCTAGATCAACTTTATAAATGATGAGCTATCATCGATATTAGAAAGCCACCTATCGTAGGAAAGCCTACGACATGAAACCATTAGATCAAGTTTTGAAGAAATTTTTAGCAAGGAATGACTCAGGGATGGTCAACGTGAATGGAAACAAATGTTTCTAATGAATGGTTTATTTGAACTGTCTCTTGAACACATAATGACACTGTAGATGGTTTGGTAATAATTGACCTAAAGCTAATACCCAGAAATCAGTTGAAGACTTTCAATGTGGTTTGATTAACTGTTAGACAAAGGATTTTACCAACCCAGGTACAAGTGTGACAAAAAGTGTCATGTTCAAGAGTGGTATACCTCTTTTCAAAACAAGGGTGAAAAATGGATTTATTTTCTCTCTTTTCCCCCACCATTTCTGGCAAGTACCTCTTTATTTTTTACAAGCTTGAGGAGGATAACATTTGCTTGTTGTGTAAACTCACCCTTCGGATGAGTCCAACTTAGTATTAAAATCAAACCCTAAGAAAGAGTGGTTCGTTCCTGTTTGTAATCAACAGATCCTTTACTGTTAAATTTTAATGAGTCAGTAAAGGTGAAACTCGGTGTTTTTCAATTTTAAGGAGTCAGAAGAAAAACATAAGAAAACTTCGTAGTTGAACTTTTTTCATAAATTTAGTCTCTCAAGCCCGAAAAGGATAAAATAATACAAGAGAGAACTTTATTGACCATGATTAGTCAACATATACCTTTTTCGTAAATATTCCATTTCAGTATGGAAAAGGGGTAAACTTATACTGAAAGGATGACTGTTCATTTCCTTTAACGATTTCGAATAGCCAAGTACTCGAAAATCTTTTCATATTTAGAGAGTCTGAAAAGGTTTTAAAAGAGAACTCTAAGGTTTCACTTTTTTGTAGTTTTCAAGAGCCCGAAAAAGTGATAAAAGTATACTCATCATCAAAATATATATTTTCACTGAAAAATCTGTATTTTGCACAAAAAATCAAAATATTAAACATACCTATTTTCAATAAGTAAAAACATTGAAAATTTACTTTTTAAAGTGGAAAATAAATAAAATACAAAATTTTATTCATTCAAAAAATCTTATAAAAAGGAGTTTAACAAAGTTAGTTCAAGGGTTAATGTGGGCATGTATTCGTTGTTGTAGGTAATGTGGATGTATTTGAACGTCTCTATCTTTTTTCTTTCCTCTCGTTCATGGGTGGAAGGCAATCATCACTATCGATCAATCAAAATCATTACGGACCCTCGCTCTTTGAGGGAAAACATATCTTACTCGTTCGGTGAGGCGCAAAAGAATGAGTGTAGCTATCGGCACTTATCTATCGTTACTGGAACTATTGCGATCGGTAAAAGTAAGAGGGGGGAACGTCAACAACTATCCAAGAGCTAATCCAATAGTTGATTACCAGTAAGTTCTGATACCTAGTTGTACGTGTCCAAGAAGGAGTTATACATAACATGTTCTTGCCCATGCCCAGGAGGTGTTTCACCTTTTGTCTTTAGAGTTGTAAATTGAGAGCTTTTGGTAGAAACGTTCTGGAGTTGATAACGGGAGAACTGACTACTCAAATCAATATTTGTTAGAACCAGGTAATCCACAACACTATTCTCTTCATTTCTATCCAATTAAATTTTCTTTTTATGCTTTAAAATCATTTTTTGAGGAGATATTACGTTCAAAATTCCGCTCTTAGGGGTCCGCGGGTCATACATGCGTTACCTGCAGACCCTGATAATTTTCTTAAATGAAAATTATCGGGCTACTGCGGTTTTCATGTAGAGTGCGTGCGAACATCCACACTATCTCTGCACGAAAATTGCGGAGGCGTCGTGACCAAATGAAAATTGATAATTTCTCACAAAAATGGTTAAAATTTTTCACTCTAAAAGTTTCTAATATTCAAATGCATCCATTTGCATACTATTCCAAAATTCTAGGGTGGAGAGAATGCGAGCATAAAGGTATAGAGGATGCGGCTATGAATGATCTAGCCACAATGCGTGTGCTTAGAAATTGTTGTTTGTATAAATTCTGGGCAATTCAAGGTATGAGGGCACAAGTGGAACTGATGAATGGCTAGTGAACAAGTGGGATGTTCAAAATCAGTGTTTCATCATTGGTGATCATCGGCTTGAACTTGAGCTTGAAGATATTTATTTTCTCTCTGGATTATCCAAAAGAGGAGAAAACATTTCTTTGTTTGGAGCTAGGCAGGGTGGCCTACCTGTTGCTAGTTACAAACAAGAATTTAGAAGTGATGAAGCAGACCCCAAAGATAATGGCATAGATATAAAGACAATCTTGTGACTTGATCTTAAAGTTATTTCATTCATAGTAACCACATTGTGGAAGCGCGGCTCCACATGTGGCCACCAAGTCTCAGATGCATACTGCAGTTGAATGTTTCAAAGGCACCATTTTCAATTGGTGCGAAGGGGTATTGGCCAATATGAAAGGCCAACTAACGAGAGAAAAAAATGAAAAGTTGAAAAACTTTGGGTATGGCGCCATTCTGATCTCATTTTCTTTCGAGAGGATTCCATTCCTCGCCCCTCAGCTTATTCATGTCGACGGTGGTGAACTTAGAGAACCTCGTATGGTACGCTAGGTTACATTGATGGCCCGCCATGGTGGCCATGGAAATATGGTGGTTCGGTTAACTCCTGCGTATCGTATGTGGATGCATAACCAAATCTTCACAATTTAATATTTCCCATATGTGAGTATATACTTTAGAGGTGATCCCGAGATTTCCTTACCACCAGGGGCACAATGGGATGAATCAGGTAAGAAAATCATTTTGATGTGTTTATCTGTAATTTTTATTTATTTTTTAAATTGTCCAATATTAATAACAAAATTTTAAATGCAGATGTTGGTCCATGACAGCCAGCTACACTCCACCATTTTGAAAGGTGGAAAACAGAGCCCATAGCACAACCACAAGATCAGGTAGCAAAAATCCTCACAGACATAGAACAAAACCTAGAGAGGCTGACTATAGATATACCTGAGACATCGACAGACGACATTCCTCTTCGTCTCTAGAGACATATTACTGGTGTTCCAGGCCAGTTTAGAAGATTCCTACGCAAGCTGGCGCGTGCGATAGTCTACTACCATGATCATCACCATGGATATTGGATTATCATCGTGGATTGACATAATTTGTTTTTTGTATCAATATCTTTCAGATCATAACCTATGATCACATACGATGTAATATTTTTTGAAAACAAAAACTCCTATCTATGATATTACTACTTTCTCTGACTATCTTTTTCAACATGTATCAAACATTGTTTTGGTTTACTGTTTAACGTTGCAAATGTCTATTTAGAACATGATTAGCTAATGCATCATAATGTGTTTAAATTTCTTGAAATGTGTTGATATTCGATGTAATCAAATTGTCTTTCCAAGAGACAAACCTTAAAAAATAATGTTAATAACACTGGATTTTTAATTGCATATACTCTGTTTAAATGTAATAAAATGAGTTCTGAATCTAACCTTATGATCAAACGTCAAATACCAAATGAAATGGCATAAGATAATAACTCAATCACTGTGCTATATTCTGCAATATTATTCATTGTTTGACCAAGGCTTACCCCATGCATAGAAACTAACTCATCAGTGGGTGAAAAGATAACCCAAGCTATGGAAGAAATATTTTGTGTACTACGACAGGCACCATCAGAAAAACCAATGTATGTTTGAAGGGATGTCGACATCTGCAATATCAAGAGTAATCAAGATAAGCAGAGATAGTAGTAAAAACTAGGCACACCTATCTAATCTAAGGCACACTAACTAGAAAAATAACTAATATATAAGTGAGATCTTCACACAAGAATCAAGCATAATATCTCTTCAGATAAAGACCATTTCTAGGCTTATCTAAAGAGACCCTGTCATAATCATTCAATTCATAGGCCCCTTTGGCAAGAACTCGCTTGATAATGTAAGGACCATGCCACATTGGTTCGAATTTCCCAACTCCTATATTATCGTTAGCTTGATCATATACTAAGACTAGGTCACCTTTTGACAAAACACGTGGAGTGTCATCTAATGTAGCGGTACGCCGAGTGTCATCTAATTGTGCTAAGTAAAAAAAGCGTTTTTCCTCTTCAAAGGTAACTGGTAGTAACTCTATGGATAATTGGAGTGACGGTATTTCACATTCAATGGGTAACACTGATTCTAAATAATAAACCAGTTGAAAAGGAGTGAACTTTGTTGCAGTTTTTGCTAAGGTTCGGTATGCTCATAATGCCGAAAAAAATCATGATATGCCAATTCGATTTGTGAGTTCTGATAATCCGTTTGATCATGGTGGTTAAAACTTTAATAATGACTTCAACCTAACCATTATCTTGTGGGTAATATCAAGTAGAATTATCATGGTGTAGGCCAAGTTGATCAGAAAGTTCGGTCATCATTGTATTTCAAAAATGACTCCCATGGTCAGTGATAATAGCTTGGGGTACACCAAAACAAGCAATCACATGATTGAATACGAACGTAGCTACAACCTTGCCATCTGCAGCGAATGTAGGCATCGCCTTGTCCCATTTGGTAAAGTAATCTACAACGAGAATAATATACCCTTGCCCCCTGACCGAGTGAGGGTTACATATAATGAAATCAATGCCCCATTTCAAAAAAGGACTGAAAATAATTATGGAGTGAAGAGGAGCTGCTGGTGCATGCATCTTTCGATCAAATATTTGATAGTTTTGGCATTTTCGGACTGCAAGAATACAATATTTGAATAATGATGGCCAAAAATAGCCATTATGCAATATATTTTTGGTTGTGGCGTACCCATACATATAACCACCACACACTCCAGAGTGGCAGTCATTCAAAACCCTTTCAGCCTCTTCATGAGTTATGCAACGTCGAAAAACAGAATCTGCACCACGACGATAAAGTGTATCCCCAATAATATTGTATTGCTGAGATTGGTAACGGATCTTTCATCGATTTAAACATGAAATCTCAGGCCAAAAGGTTTGGGTTTGAAGATAAATGATGATATCTCCATACCATGGATCTAATGTACTGATAATAAATAGAGATTCATCTGCAATGGGATGCTCTAACACAGTTTCTGTCTCAGTATTGGAAAGTCACACATAAGTTCTGTAAACACCAACGATTTCTTTGATTCAGAATTTTCGAATTCCAGATCAAACTCTTGTAGGATAAAAATCCATTTGGAGTATTTTCCCCCAAGTAATTGTTTTTTCAAGATATACATCATTGGGTTGAAATTAGAAATTACCATTGTCTTGCGTAACAGTATGTAATGACGAAATATTTGGACAGCTTGAACGGCTGCCAAGGTCAATTTCTCCACATGTGAATATTTAGTTTCAGTTGGATTCAAATTCCTACTTAGATAGTAAATCATATCATCATTGTGAAATTCATCCTCTTGAACTAAAACCATTCCAATGGTGGAATCAGAATCTGCTAGGTACAAAAAGAAGTCTTGGTTGTAATTGGGTGGATGAAATAATGGTGCATGGGTTAACATGTGTTTTAGAGCATCAAAAGATCGATCAGCAATCTCATCCAAAATAAAATGAACATTCTGTTTCAACAACCTGGTAAAACCTTTTCTTAACTCAACATAGTTCGGGATAAATCTACACAAAAAGTTTTCTTTCCCTTGCAAACTTTGGAGTTGGCAAAGTGTGGAAGGAAGAGGTAAATTTATGATGGCCTCAACCTTTGAGGGATTGACATGAATGCCAGCTTTAGAAACAACGAATCCCAATAATAGTCCAGATTGCACACAAAAAACACACTTGTGTGGATTCAAACGAATATTGTAATGCCTACATCTCATAAAAATTGTTCATAAATGAGTAGGATGATCTTCCCTGTGTAATGAGTGAGCAGGTAAATTGTCTAGATAAGGCTTCACAATGTGTTTGATGTCATGAAAATCGTAAGACATTGCCCTGTGAAAAGTTGCACCAGAATTCTTTAATCCGAAAGGTAATTTACAATAAGCAAATGTTCCCCAAGGAAAAATGAACGTTGCTTTTGGTTGATCAACAGGGAGTATGTTTATTTGATTATATCCTGAAAAACCATCCATAAATGAAAACATCTCATTTCCAACACAATCATCAATGATTTGGTCGATATAAGGGGTAGGATAATTGTCCTTTGGACATGCTTTATTAATATCCCTATAATCAACACATACTCGTATAGTCCCTTGTTTTTTGGTAAGGAGAACTATATTAGATACCCAATCTGTTAATGGGATTGGATAAATAAATCCTGCTTTTAGTAGTTTCTCAACTTCAGCTTTAATAGCAGCAGATTTTCACGGATGTATCAAACGTAAACGTTGTCTAATAGGCTTTGCATCTGGGTATGTATTTATTTCATGAATGGAAATTTTTGGATCAATTCCTTGCATTTCTTTGTAGGACCAGGAAAATATGTTGCAGAATTCTTGAAATAGGGCTTTATATGTATTAATTTCTTCAATCGTACAAGAAGCTCCAATATGAATGTTTTCAACAACTCCAGGTTTAACTGATATGTAAATAGAAACAATTGTAGAGATGTTTCGCAAATTAATCTCAGAATTTGAATCTGCAATCATGATTGGATTCTATGATTCCTTGACATAATCAATTTTAAAAATTGACGAAAAACCATTTTGAAATCTATCAAGTTCAAGTAAAAACAAAGATCTATGGTGTATATCATCCCAAGGTGATTCATCCATAGACAAAATTTCACGAATACTTTCATCAGTATAAAAAACTTGTTGAAAAGGATCAGAAATAGATGTCAAGGCTCAACTTGATAGTGAAGAAGATTCTTCAGTGACCACATTCATTTGATCAGGATTGGGGGAAGGTGTGTTAGAAAATGACTTTACTACTCTATATGCTATCTCAAAAGGACTCAAAGGCATCTCGCCATTGAAAGAATCCATTTCTGATGCTAAAGGCACTATCCAAGGATCATCGAATGGAATAGTACTTGATGAAATCATATTGATATAAGAAATTGCACGTGGTAAGTTGGCTGGAGGCATAGAAAAATTTCCCATTAAAACAAAATCTTTTACTAAACCTACTCCAACATCTTCATAAGGAATAATCGATTTTCCAACATGTTGAATAATATCTATAGAGGCTGGGTTAGACGAATAATATGACAATTGATTTATTTTCATAATATTTCCCTTATGAGGAAACATGATTCACTGAAAGACGGAAGACAAGATAGCAATCATAGCATAAGACAAAATTCAACCCAAAAGAAGGTTGTAATCCAGATGGGCATCAACTACTTCCACATCTAGATTAACATTTTTACCTTCGACCTCTATAGGTAGATCCTGTAAAATTCCATACGAATGGAAACCTCTTCCATCAAAAGCTTTAAGGATTGTCGGAGATTGGTTGATCGTTGGAGAACCAAGAATTTTCCAACAATTTAATGACATAATGCATGTGGATTCCCCCTCATCAATTACAATATGAAAAAATCTTCTGTTTTTTACTAATATTGGAATCTGAAAAGCCATCTAATGGGGTAGTCTCGGTGTAAAATTTTCTAAATTGAATACCATAAGGTTAGAATCCTGAGGATCTATAGCTCCAATAGCTGATAAAATTAATTTTCTTTGTGTTGGAAATGATTGCAGCACTTCTAAGGCCGACATTGTTGAAGGGGAAATTGCCAAGTCTTCAACAATGTTGTTGTTATGAGCAGCGCTCACATGTGGATTGAAAGCTGACTTCCGAAGTACACCTTTAGCGGTCAATTTAATTACTAGATCAGGATTAGATTTCTCGATATGAAGTGGATCAGAAGCCGAAGAAGATGTAGTTGGTGTTGAATTAGAATTTTCTAGTTCTTTACCAATAACAAGATTTTTACTTCCATATTCTTGAGATCGCATCGCAACCATAACCTCAAAAATCATTAAAATATATGTTGATGAGTGTGAAGAAGATCCTATCATTTTGCTATCTTGAGTAGGAAAAGGATCCTTCAAGACAGTGAGTGTGAGCGAACATTTGACGAATTTAGAGACCTCAGATTGATGAGGGAACTCTTTAGTAAAGTGATCCTCATCACAAATAAGACAAGGATAACGAGGTTTTCGTTTTTCGTCAGATGGTTTAGTTTTTTCGGTTTTCTCTTTGGGAGACGAAGTCTGATTGCTTTTATTATTACCTTTCTTCTTATTACCAATTTTGGATTTAGCTATAGATGAATCTACAACGTGAATGTTCACAGAAGTTTCAAGGGAAGAATATCCTTTCGGTGAATGAGGTAAAGTTATTATAGGAGAAGTAGTTTTTGAGGAATTCTTCTTACTTTTATTTGTGTTAACTAAACCAATTACACCATCTGCAGCATGAGACCCTAAAGGAGTTGTAGTTATTTGACCAGGACATGGTAAATGAGGAATTTTTTCATACAAAGTACCAGACTATGTATATACAAGGTCTAATTACTGAGCTTGAGCAATGACATGTTCCTCAGTAACAACTCCTCCTTTAGCCACATCTTCAATGATCTTTGGAAGTAATGATTTGATGAACCATTCTGCTAAGATCTAATCCAGAATAAAAAATTTCACCAAACGTCTCCTATGTCTCCATTCATGTATGTGATCAGATATGTATGTAGACATAGATTGTTTTAATGAAATAAATAATTTCGTGCCATTGTCGTATCTGACTGGCAACTGAAAATGTGTTAAGAAAGCAGTTGCTAAAGCATTGAAATTGTTGAATGAGCCACACGGTAATTCAATGTACCATTTGGCAGCTAAGCCTATCAGTGTTCTCTGAAACAGTCGTAATCAAATAGAATCATCAATTAAAGATTTGGATGCACACCAGAGGTGGTAAGTCATGACATGGTTCGATGGGTCCTCTCCTTATTTCCCTTCAAATTTAGGGATATCATTGGGCAACTTATTTGTCATTAGTGGCCAATACGGAAGATAATAGATGGGATCATTCGTTAGGCACGAAAAATTAGGTAAATCCAAAGTTTCTATGGATGGAAACAGACGATTAGGGTCTTGAGAAAATTGATAACCTTGTGGAACTATATTAGTACCAGGAGGAGGATATCCAGGATATCCTGGAATAGCCTATGCGTTTGGGATTGGAATACCTCTCGGGTAACCAGGATTAGCTAGATCATATTGGTGTTGAGACGGTATCTGATACGTGTAACCAAGGTATGATTGATGCTAGTATACTGGATTTTGTGCTGTAGGCCCATATTGATACTACCCTTGATATGGTTGATAAACAAACTCAAGTTGGCTTGTTACAATTATACTTGTACCAGGTTGTCCCGTAGGCAGCGGAACGGTAGTCTGGATTGTAGGTCTAGGTTGTGGTACATAGAAAACATGGATTTGTTGTGATACTTTAGGGGTTGTAGAAATAGGAGCTGCAGAAACTCCAGGAATAGGTGTTGTAGCTTGAACAGAAGTTGATGCAACAGTTTCAGTTGGAGTTCTAGGTGTACTCGGACCAGGCTGCTGAACTGTTCCAGATGCAAGTACCTGAATCGTAGGTTGAACATGTTGGACAGGTTGTTGGTTTTGACTATAACCCATTGGCTAACCAGGTTGATAATAGGGTACTTGCATATTAGGTTGAAAATTCTATTGAACTTGTGATGAATCCCACACCATGTTTACTTCGAGGTATGAATGTCCCATTGAAGGTTGTGTTGCATAAGAAGGACCATAACCAGGTTGATAATTTGGAACATATGCTTGATAATTAGCTGGATAATTCTCACTTCCTTGAAAAAATTGTTGTTCTGGGTAGAACTATGGCCCTAAAGGAAGTTGTTGTCCCTGGAAAGACGGTTTCCCTGGTATAGGGTACTGTCCTTGAAGAGGCTGCGGACCCTGAGTTGGGTACCGACCTTGAGATTAATATTGACCCTGAGGTATGTACTGACCTGGAGGTATGTACTATATTTATGGTTGATATGGTACTTGAGGTATGTATTTTCCATGAGGTTATCCCCCAGGTGGTAAATTACCACTTTGAGGTTGCCCCCCAGGTGGTAAATTACTACCTTGAGGGTTAGGGTTAGGAATGTTTTCAGTATTTGATTCAGTTGAACCAGATGATGGTATATGTTTGTCAGGAGAAGGATCTGCTCTTGAGAAAGTACCAGAGAGTGACTGGTATCCTACTGGAACAGATGGACCACCATACAAATATGTTTTTGGTGATGCAGAAAACATGGATGACTCACCAGACATGTTTAATGGAGGCATATAACCTCTTGGTATAGCGTAAAAGGGAATTTAGGGTGGCGAATAATTTAGACTAGTATTTTGTAGAAATTATACCAACTGAGAATACCAGGGATCTTGTTTGAAAGGGCTATAATAAATCGATTCACTTCGCCTAAAATCTAAAGAGTCATGATTTGGAGGAAGAACAACTTTGTCTTCAGTTTCAGTAACTTCTTCAATACTAACGAGACCAGGAGGAAGATTTTCAGTGATATGATACCTCACTCTGGGTGAATCAGGATGATGAGGGGTTGGAGTAATGAACTCGGAAGTAGTCTTAGATATAACAGTTTCAGTTTCTGGTTCAGAAATTTTAGGATCCAAAGCCAATAATTCACTAGTGGTAGAAACAAGTTCAGCTAGTTCAGAAATTGAAACTCTTCTTGGAGTACTCTCTGCTGTTTGAGGTTGATCTACTTCGTATTCAGGATGAACAATTATTGATGTTTCTTCCTGTTCAGTTGATCTAGTCCCTGATGTTTTTCCTTTCTTAGATTTAAGTTTTTCTAACTGGCTTGGTGTGTACTCAGGGGGTTTCCCCTGCATTCTATGTGATTGTCTAGGTAATTCTGCCACGATTACAAATTTTAACACACGAAATCAAAGAAAATTTCAATAAAATGTCCTAAAGTCTCTAAGGAAACAATCAAATGAATCACGCACCTACAAAATCTAAGAGAGCAATCCACACACAAATAGTAGATTCCCATACTAAAAACACTAGTTGGTGATGAAATCCAATGTCATATAGTTTTAATGCAGAAATAGCAGTTGGAACAGTTACCCCGACAACCTGCTTAATGAAACAGTATGGTGAAATTTTCTCCACTTAAACCATCTCGAAGTGAAGAGAACCCTTTAGAAAGTCCAAGTGAGTCTAGTTGACGTCTTCTCCAGGTACAGTGGGACCTTCTCTCCACCGTCACCTTGGGAAAGAATCCTAACGTTTATAGCCACTAAGGTCACCAACGGGAACAAATATACTTGGGGGAACATTCTACGATCCAATATACACGTAAGGGCAGAGTAACAAGCTCAATCCCCTTGAAGGCTCCTTGATATATTCTAAGGTTTACTGAAAAGTGACCCCAGGCTCCTAGACAATGGTCTATCAGAGGTTTACCATTTTTAATATGTGCACATCTGCTATCTTTCCCAATGGGACAGGTACGATTACCTCACTGGTTCGGACATGAATCTTGTGCTTGACTCTTTTAAGAAGAGCTTCCCAGAGCATACATGCTACAATTGGATTTTCCTACTACAATATTGCTACTTGTTTTTTTTAACTATCTTGGAATGTTAATTAAAACCTATTCCAAGACACTAGCCTAAGCTATGTTGGTGGAAAAGAGCCCTAGAAAATGTAAAAATATCTAGATTGATTTTAATTAAAGCATTGTTTTTAGTTTGGTTGTTTCTTAAGACAAAAGGTATGAAAGTGAAACTTCAATGATGTTTTATGACCCGGCTCAAAATATGCCAAATTCATCAATATGAGAGTGAAAATATTTTCTTTTCAATGAAACCTATTTAAAGGAAATATTTGAGAGATTTAGATAACTTTCAATGCATCAATTCTGTCGCTTATAAACATAAATCTTTGAAAAGAAGACTATTTATTTGAGAACTCGATTTCATATGATGATCAATTACTCATTCAAAATAAAATCCTTTATCAATCAGATCAGAAACTACAAATTTTTTAACAAACTTTTTCCAAAAAGAAAACCTTATCGAAAACTCCTAAAAACATAAAATTCAAAAGCAAAAGAAAAAACTAATTTTTGAACTCTACTTAAAAATTTTTGAGGATGTTTTGCTTAGTTTGTGATTTAACTAAGAATAGTTTCTTCTTATCTTAGCAAAAATAAAAACATTCAACAATGGTTTAAAGTGAAATTCAGGTCTTAGTAAGCTTAAGACAGTTCTAAATTTGCAAATGAAAATGGAAGTCAATTTTCATAAAAGCAAGGATTGAAATAAGTTCAATGGCTCAGCAAGAAAACAATAGCATACTAGTAAGCTAAGGTATATGATGGTTTCTAATAAAGGGCAATAATAAAGTAGGGAAAACACTTACTTATAAAATGAAAATTAGATGAAAAAACACTCAAAAACAAGAATTGCTGAAAGAAATTCACACATAAGACTTTGATAGTCAAGACAAGTTGGGGAAAACACAAATAATCTAGTAATATTGCTCCTGAAAAGAGAATTTTTAATTTTTCTAAAATTTTCCACAAGTCCATAGATTTCAACGGATAACAGTGCAGTACTGCACTATTTCGAACTAAAAACTGCGAAGGCTACTACACTGTCTTTAAACAAAAAGTGCGGAGTCTAGAAAAAACACAGAAAAAATAAAAATTCAAATTTATTTTTCAGGGATTCTGGTAAGTTATCTACCCAACCCAGTTTTAGATTAATCCAAAATTGAAAAATAAAACTGGAAAGTAAAAAGAGAAATTAAGTTCTATTCCCAAACGAAGTCACCATTTTGTTATTCGGATAAATCCTTCTTGCGGACAAGAACGATCTCCCTAATATCCTAAGGATATATAGAAACAAACAACCAAATGAAAACCATTTTCTCTAGATCATTTGTGATTCAGAATTATTAATAACAAAGTACGAGGACATGCCCCTACCTGAAGTCCAATGCTTTTCCGAAATCTTCTATCCAGTCGCTCGAATAGAGGTCGCTTCAACATGTGAAGCCTACGATCAAAGACAGATAAAAAGATTAAAAGCACCTGCAAGATACAATAATTGAGAAAACATTAATCTATCTCAGTGATCAAGGAATCTAAGAATTGAAACACTCAAATAGATACATGAACAATTCAATGAGAAAATTGAATCCATTTGTATTAACTTGTATAGTAAGAAGTAACCTTACAACCTTTTTCCTTGATGTTATACAGGTTCTTCTGGGGTCCTGAACAATCGTTCTCTCTCAGATTGACAAGCCTTCTTCTCTCTGAACTACCATAAAGTTATGGACATGAGTGTGTGATCATTCTCATATAAAAAATATCTAGTATAGAGAGTATGCTCTCTTTAAGAAATTCTTCAGCGAGTAATATGTATGTCTACCCTTGAGACTGAAACATAAGTTCATTTTTAAGGAAATGGAGGTAGTTTCAGTTCCATGAAGAGGGGGATGGATTCCTCTCATGAAGGGATTTGAGCTCCATAGACCAAGGGATAAGATCCATGAGTGAAGGGATAGAGCTCATGAGTATAGGATGAAGCTCGAACTAAACGTGCTTCTAGAAGCTTCCAGTTGGAAGAATCTTCGTCCAACCGGGCTTCTATAACTTAATTTTTTCTTTTATTTGAATTTTTATGGAGTTCGCAGGTTTAATATGCAAAACGTGCGGGATGTGCCGCAGGCTATAGAGCAAATATCTGCGTATTTGCAGGCAAGGACTAAGAAAAGTGCGGAGTTAGACTTTTTAGGGTTTTAATGAGCTTTTTTCCAATTCCAAGACTTGGTTTAGGAACATTAGGGTTTTTGACTTCTAAGGGAGCATAATACAGGTAATGATGAACCTATATTGACAGTCAAATGTCATGGTAGAAAAATAACTTGTAACACTAGGGTGAAATTTGGTCCCACCAAAGAGAGGCTCATTATCTCACCTCAAATACTCACACAAAAACTTTCCTAAGCTCTCAAATATTGATAGAGAGAAAGAAAATTCCATATCTAGTTCCGAATCCTCCTACTTCATTTATAATTGGGTTGCTCAAAAGAAACTATGGGAAATTACGTGGGGCCATAAACAAAAACCATGGGCTTATGGCGCTTATTTATTTATTACTATTATTATTATTTTTATTGTTATTATTATTATTATTTAGTCCCAACCGGGTTAAATGGTTGGGATATTACACATTAAGTGCTAACAGTACCAAACCTAAAGATTGGCCATATTTGATCTGATGATAACGCTTGGTTTAGTTTTCTTTAATAACATATATTAAATGAAGCTCAAGGTTCTTCCATTTATTCTGTTAGTTCCAAGTAGGAATTTAGATGGACAGTGCTTTCGAGAAATATAGGATATGTTTGGAAGTTATTTGATGATTATTTGAGAAGTGAGAAACAAAACATTCTCTAGGGGTTCCATAAAAAAAAGTTCATATTTACAATTTTGGAGGGAGGGAGTGCTTTACAAGGTATTCCATCTTGTGCTTCTCATATTTCTTTTCTTTTTTTCTTCTTTTGAGTTTGTTGAGTTGTTATTTCATGGTTTTTGACTGAATTCTGTTGGAGGTTACTGGTCTTGGTCGCAGCATCTGGCCACACTTGTTGTAGGAGTGTTTTTGTTTGGGCAGTGATTATTTCTATTTTTTCTTTTTTTTCACCCTTGTATGGATTGAAAAGGTTAGTAAGCTATCTCATTCTGCTTCCCTAATGTACTTTTAACCTAAATATCACTACAAAATTCATATATGGTCTTTGTTATCAGAAACAGAATGTTGGGTGGTGTTCTTGGAAAAAAATGGAACTAGAAACACAACGACACAGAAAACACCGTATTATACGACTGTTTTCGTTCTCAGTGCCACGAAACCCATTTCTTGCAAAATGGGTCATTTCTTACCACGGTTTCTCTAGAATGGCCTTAACTACTATTCCAAAAACTCTAGTATTTTGTTCTAAGACTACATATTATTTTCTATAAACTCTAAATCCATAATAACTCAAAAAATCTAGTTCCAAAACTACAGTTGATTATGTATAAACTCTACACATGAAAAATCAACTCCAATTTTGACTTCCCATAGAAATGTTTTCCAAGGATTTAAGTGGTAGAGGATAGATGATTACCATTCACCAGATACAACCAAAGCACATATCAGAGCCAATTGAGCAGCTTCACGCCCCCAACGAGTTAGTTTCAATGCCATCTCGACTGTTTCTTGTCAACAATGATCTCAACTTTCAGGTACGTCATTGAATCATAGTTTCATATTTATTCATCTTTGATTCTTAGTCAAATGGCCAAACTAAGGTTTTGACAAGGTACCCACTATCATCAATGTTTCATTCCAGTAGCTTGTTAATAGGATTATTATGGCATTGGGGTAGCTTGTTAATAGGCTTATTGGCATGGGGAAACTGAAGTAGAGGTCCTGAAGCCTCTTACATATGGATATGCATCCTTAACCAAAAGAGAGTGAATTTTGGAGCTTATAAAAGTACCTGCCTAAGGCATCATATATTCCTACTAGGTTTCTTATAATCGCGAGGCTAACAACATGGTGAAAGCCACATGATTCCCATAAAATGCCTCTTGCTTCTTCAAAAAAGCTTACTTGCATCATGTATTTATTGTATTGAGACCTATAAAAGCAAGCATCTGATTCAAAAGAATTCCCAAGAACAATGTATGCTTATGAACCCTGCATCTGAACTTGCATACCACACTATTGAATTCCATAAAAGCCTCCTCATATTTTCCAATCATTAGGAAAAAAACTCCCATATGAGCTTCAATCCCAACAAATTCACACTATTTTCCAGGTAATTTCTCTAGAATCCCGAGGGCTTGTCAGAATAGCCTAATTGCAAATTTATATTCACCCATAGAATCAAACTATCCAACAATTTAATGTCCAGAGACCAAGTTAAATTTAATGGTGTGCTTGTCATTATTAAACATGGGATAGGGGAATAATTTAATGGACAAAGACCAAGATAAATTTAATGGCCTGCTTGTCATCTTCCAAAAATCCTCAATGCGTTTTCACAGTAACATTTTGACTCCCTCAGTTTTACCATTAGTAATATAAATAGCTAATTAAAATACACATAATTTATGAATATCATTTAGGTTAACCTTAAAAAATCCTTTTATTATTTAAAATAATTTTGGCCTTGACAAGTAGAGTTCTTAATTAGTTAGCATTTTTAATCTAAATTCCCAACAAACTTTTCAATTTTGCAGAAACATGGTTTTTGTGTTTATGCTAAGGGAGAAACTTCGTTATTTGATTGCAACAATGGAATTATGTTGTAAATGTATTAGTCAAAGGAAATTGGTCTAAGGAAAAGAGAAGCTAGAAACATTTGACTGAAGAAGAGTTAATCAAGTTATGATACATACAATAAATAAATTGAATTTCTCCCATTAAAAATTCAAAACGATGTCTGCATTTTCGACTTAAGATAAGTCAAATTGATCATTCAATTTGGGATGGCCTATTCTAAATTCTACCAAGTTGTGCGTGATCTTCCCCATGTAACCATTAAACTATTGGAAGAGCTTTTCGATAGGCTCTTAGTGCTTCATCATAGTGACCCAGAGCGAGATATGCATCTCTAGTGCTGACATCTATATATGCATAATGGCACCTCAACATCTTTTTTTTTTTTTTTAAACTCTCGCTAAAGGAAAATTTTGAAATGCTTTCTCATGGTCACCATTTCCAATAAGAATAATAGCCATTAACTTTATGTCTAAACCTTTTTCTTCTGAACTTGCACCACGTTGTTCAGTATGAATCTTTTGGGCATGTTTACATAACTCCTATGCCTCTATGAACTACATGAACTATTCAACCCAGACATTGTTCAAGTTAATCAATACATCGAAAACACATCTAAACCTATATATTTCTCATCCAAATAAATTAATTACATTTTTATGGTACGCCAATTGAGTGAAAAAAAATTCAATCAACAGTTTTGCTTTGCCAAGGAAAAGATAGGTATATCAACAAAAGTTGCTACATAGATAAATTTGTAAATGACACATCAAATAGGAAAGATATAGTTACAAGAGAGCGTGCTTATTGAGCTTTTTTCATGGAACTTTATATGTCTATTACTCCTCGTAGGAAATTGTTACTCTTAATTTTGTACTTGTCCAACAACTGTAGGGCTATTTCATAGTCAATAAAGGCCAAAAAGCAAGCAATATGGCCTATTTTTCATAATAGTAGTTGGGAAAGAAATGTTAATGAGCTGAAAAAATAGGTTACAAATACCCTTGTCGAAACACTGTAGAAATTTTATCTGATTCTCCCTCTTAAGGCATTGCACTGACAGGACACAAAAATGTGGCTTCAGGGCATCTATTTTATGCATAAAATTTTCTATATTTTTGGGGCTTACATACACTTGGGATCCTTGAATCATTCAATATGCACATTTTAATTGTTTCAAATAATAATGTCCAATGAGTGTTAGTTTTGGATTCTAAATTTCCCTAGCGGGTTATTATAGGTTTTTTTCCCATGTTGATCACATGCTCAAAATTATGCTAAAAAATGAAAGTTGTCAGCATGGTGTGGAGCCTGAACGACCATGTATATCTCGTCATTCTGAATCTGACACAAATCCTTTCGCAGAAAATCGACACCGTATGCTCCCACAAATGCATTATGTCAACTTTGTCAAACAGGGAAAAATTTTGAAAAAAAAGTGCAAGGACAACCAAGTCAGCAGTCCGTACTGCTGACTGGGCATGCCCATGTGGCAGGTTGACTGGTCAATGATATTTTCCTCAAAAAATGAGGTCATGCCAAGTGTTTGAAATGGAAGAATTTGATTGGTTTATGGGTGGCCAACCACAGGGTGCCACGTGGCCCAACTAGGGGCCTCCACATGGCAGCCTGAGGGCCACCAAAATTTTGGTCAAGGTCTGAGTGGAATGAGTGGGGGTCAAACCCGAGACCTCTAGGCAACTAGCACAAAGCCTTTACCACGGTGCCATCACATTAGTTCTTAATATATAATGGTTGTGGGTTATACTTAAGGTTTAAAATTTTTATGTTTATGGGAGGGGGTCGAGGTCTAGCCCCATCCCTGGTCATCGCACTTGGGAGCGAGACCATAGGCAGGACGCTAGCCTCGCACCCCCTCCAAATATTCCATAACCATAACATTAAACATCAGTGCCATGTGTCTGCCCAAGAAATGGAGAAGGGGGTCATTAAACCACATGGATTTTTAAATATGGGCCGGAGTTTTGGGGCAGGAGTTAAGGTCCTCGCCCCCGAACATATGGCCATAATGTGGCCCCTCATATGGCCATTTTTTTCGGAAACAGGGCCTTAATTTTCCAATTGGCGCACTGATAAATCTGCCTAGATATTGGGAAATTTTGCACTCCGTTAGCGAATTTCGGGACAAAATTGTAGGATGGTGTCGGATTTGGTGGATTTTGTGGTGTGTTAAGTGCCAAAACTTGGGGAAGCCATAATTAATTCAATTTTTGACCAAATTCGAAGCAGAAAGAGGCTATACAGGAATTTTTGGGCATTTTGAAGCCACTGAAGCAGGTTTTAGAGCTATTTAAGCATTGAAAATGTATGTAATCACACTTTTGAGAATAATATAAGAGGGGCAAGTCATTGGAAGTTGTACCAAGGAGACGTATCCTAGGCGGGGTTAAATCCTTCATCGTGTAATGTTGTGTTATTGTTTATGGTGATGTTCATATCTGTGAGATGTTGTTGTTCAGTGTTTTGTTTATTTTAATTTTCTTAAGACATTCACATAAAAACACATAAAAAAACTCATGGTTAACTTGCAATTTACCTCATAATGCTTAAGCAATTTATTTATATTATGAATTGGAATTTAGCACAAAAAACACTAATTTTCCCATTTAGATCAAGTGTGTAGTAGAGCACTAGGTTTACTTGTGCAAGGAGAATTTAATTTTTTTCCAAGTGTTTAAATGCTTACAAGGTTGAAGCTCAAGAGAGGATAAGGGAATCTTGTGGCTGCAGGTTCTCAATTTGGAGCAAGGAGAGGAAGCGCACAATTGCCACAATATCCACCACAAGATTCACCTCTTTTTGTACTTGAGGCTTCAGTAAGCATGTCTCATGAAGGAGGAGATGATAACATGACAGAGGATGAGAAGGATTTTAGGAAGGCTTTCTTCAACATGATAGAGATGGTGAAAGTCCTCTATGAAGAGAGGAATACAAGGTTGCAAGGTGAAATCTCTAGGCCTCCAAGAGGAGAGGGTTCTCCAGGAGGATGTAATGGAAATGGTGATAAGCCACCATCTACTCCACCATCATCCTCACCACCATATTCACCTTCATCTTCATCGTATTCCACTACTACAACCCTTACTCATACTCATCAACATACCTTAAAAGGAATTGGTAAAACACCTCGGTTAAAACTTGATATTACATTTGAGCTGCCTATGTATAATGGTGAAGTGAATGTAGAAAAGCTTGACAATTGGGTTTGTGAGTTGGAGGTCTACTGCAGGATTCAAAACTTTCAAGATGATGATACAAATATTCAATTAGCTTCCTTGAGGCTAGAGGGTGCAGCACTAGTATGGTGGGAAGCCAAGACACAAGATGAGATAAAAAAACATGGTAAGATATCAATCTCTTAGTATAATTTCATTGCTACAATTAAAAGAAAATTTTACCCTATAGCATATATGCAGAAAGCGATCATGAATTGGCAGAACTTTAGACAACTTAAAGGTCAAAATGTGAAAGATTACACCCAATAATTTAGAAGAAGAGAAATTATGTTGGGTGTTGATTTTCAAAAAAAATACATTTTTATTAAGTATATAGGGGGTTTACGTAGTTACCTAAGGAATACAATCCTTATGTTCAATCCCACTAGTCTAGATGAGGTTTGTGTGCAAGCCACTCACCTTAAGGAAAGAGGGAAAAATATTCCAAAAGAGGGTAAAAAGAAACCATTTAAGGGTGGAGAGAAATGAAAGTGTTTAAAATGAAAAGGAAATGAAAACGCATCAGTTAAAAAGGAAGGAGAGGAAATAGCATCCAAACATTGTTCCAAAGACGGTCACGATGAAGATCGTTGTTGGAAGCTTCATCCAGATATGAGGCCCAAGAAATTCAACAACAAGGGAAACAAAAAATAGCTCCAACCACTCAACAGGATTTGGGATTTGATTCAGGTGATGAAACTAAAATTAAAGCCATGGGTATGAAAGGAAAGAATCTGTTTCTAGCACTAGTTCATCAAATTGTCACGCTAGTACTCCAAATGAAGAAACAAGGATTGAATTATTTCTTGTGATGGTTATTTCAAAACATACAAAAATCGACACACTATTTTATAGTGGGTCTCAAGCCAACTTGATATCTGAAGAATTAGTCAAGAAAATTAATCTTGAAACCATTACACATCTGAAACCATATCCATTGGGTTAGATATGCAAGAAAACAAATTTACAGGTTACAAGAAAGTGTATTCTTCAGTTTGCAATCACAACAAACTTCATTGGCAAAGTTGAATTAGATGTTGTACCACTTGACATTTCAGGAATTTTTTTGGGTAGTCCTTACCTTTATGATAGAAAATCCATATTCTATTTCCATGAAAACATTTTACACGTTTTCAAATATGGCATGGAGTATATTGTGAGAGTTCATCATAAGAAACTAAATCTTTCATTAGTTAATGTAGGACAAATGAAAATACTAGTGAATTCAAGCAAGAATTTTGTGCTTCTTATGATTAAACCAAATAATGATGTTGATTATGAAGAATTTCAAGGTTGTGATCCAAATTTTAAATTGGATTTGATTGAATTTGTTAATCAAAATAATGAGATGTTTCAGGAACCAAAGGGATTACCTCCCAAGATGGGAATCTAGCAAGAAATATAGTTGCAGCAAGATTTTCCTCTTCCTAATATTGGCATGTATAGGATGTTGGTGATGGAGAGTGCTGAAATCAAAAAGAAAATTCAAGAGTTGTTGGACAAAGGGATCATCCGACCAAGTACTTCACCATGCAGGTCACCTATTGTGTTGGTGCCAAAGAAGGATGAAACATGGTACATGTGTGTGGATTTCCATGCATTGAACAAAATTATGGTAAATAACCATTATCCACTTCCTAGAATAGATTATTTACTTGATCAATTGAAAGATGCAAAGTATTTTACAAAGTTAGACTTAAGGAGTGGCTACCATCGAATTATAATTGCTGAAGGTGACATTTGGAAGACAACATTCAAGACAAAACAAGGTTTGTTTGAATGACTAGTTATGCCTTTTGGTTGATGTAATTCTCCTGCTACCTTCATGTGTGTGATGAATGATGTGTTGAGGCCATTTCTTGATGATTTTTATAGTATACTTAGATGATATCTTGATTTTCATTAAATCCTGTGATGAACATGTCATGCATGTAAGAAAAGTATTTGATGTCCTAAGGAAATAACAATTGTTTTTGAAGTTGTCAAAATGTGAATTTGGTAAAACTTCTTTGGTTTACTTGGGGCATATTGTTGGAGCAGGTGAGTTGAAGATAAACCCCTCTACATTTTAGGTCATTATGAATTGGCCAATTCCCAAGATAGTCACTGAGGGAAGAAGCTTTTTGGAAGCCGCCCAATATTGGAGAACATTTATTGCTAACTTCTCTTCTATCACAACTCCATTGCATACATTGACTAGTGTGAAAAAGGTCTTCCAGTGGGGAAGAAAGTAGAAAAATTCATTCTATGCTTTGAAAGAGATGATCATTCCATCCCTAGTACTTGCACTATTGAACTTGAGACAATGCTTTCAAACTAATGCAAATGACAATGCCATGGACGCAGTCCTTATGCAACATGGTAAGCCCATTTCATTTCATTAAGAAACTTTCAATGGTGCAGTGATTAACTATCATACTTATGACAAGGAGATTTATGTGTTGGTTCAAAGCGTGAAAAAGTGGAAACACTACTTGATGGAAAAGGAAACCATCATACACATCGACCACCAACCATTGCAATACTTGCAATCACAAACTAAGTTGCAGCAATCAAGGCACTTTCGATTGATGGGTTTCCTACAACAATTCCACTTGGTCATTAGGTATAAGAAAGGTATATACAACAATGTTGTTAATATGATTTCTAGGCTTATTGTTAGTGCAACTACTTTACTCAGGCATAAATTTGTTTTTCATGAAAGTTGTGTTGAGAAATATGCATTTGATAAAGACTTTCAAGATGTTTATGCAAACTTGAGTCAAGGAAACCAAGTAGAGGAATTGGATTACCATGTACATAATAACCTGTTGTATCATTTGGGAAAGCTTCGTATTCCACAGGGGGAGAGAGTGAATTTCATAAGGGAATTACACACTTCTCTTATTGTTGGACATTTCAGTGTAAGCAAAACAATGTCACATCTTCATAGGTATTGTTATTTCCCTTGTATGCTTGAAAGTGTGTCATGTTTCATTAAAGGTTGTTCATTGTGTGTAGTCAACAAGCCTAGCAACAAGAATTTAGGATTGTACACACCACTTCCTGTACCTTCATTTCCATGGGAGAGTGTTTCTATGGATTTTGTAGGAGGTCTTCCATTGTCAAAAAGAGGTCATGATTATCTGTATGTAGTTTTGGATAGGTTCAACAAGATGTGTATATTAATGCCATGTAAAATAAAATCACAGCTGAACAAACAACTCAACTATTCTTTCAGCATGTTTGGGTTCATTTTGGGTTGCCCACATCCATTGTTAGTGATTGGGATTCTCGATTTGTTGGGAATTTGTGGTCAAGTTTGTGGGACTTGATGAATACCAAGTTGAAAAAGAGTACAACCTTTCATCCACAAATAGATGGTCAAAATGAAGTGGTCAATCAAACATTCATGCATCTTCTTCAAGGATATTGCAACGAGTATCCTAAGTTATGGGATGAAAACTTGCACTACATTCAGCATGCTTAAAACTATGCAAAACACTCCTCTACACAAACATCGCCATCTGAGGCATGTCCTAGATACTTGCCTAGATCGTCATTGGATTTCATTTTTGGGGAGGATGTTGCTATTGATGGTCATAGAGACGTAGACAAAGACAAGAAGTTCATAGAACAAATCCAACTGATACATCAAACAGTTCAAGATCAACTTGAAAAGAGCCAAGGCAAGTACAAAGCAAGGCACAAAAAGCATCGTGTAGATCACAAGTTCCAAGTTGGTGACAAAGTTTGGCTTCACATTAGCAAAGAGAGGCTTCAAGCGGAAGGTAAAAAACTGAAACCAATATTTTATGGTCATTTCAGAATTTTGGAAAATATTGGTAACAATGCCTTAAAGTTAGATTTTCCTTCATATATGAAAATTTACTCTGTTGTTAATGTTGAGAACTTATGGTTGTATAAGCCTCCTTTGATTGAAGATTAAAGAGAGAATGTTCAAATTCCATCTATTGACGAGTTTTCTCTAGAATACCTTGATGAGCTTCAACAAGACACCATTATTGACATAAGAACAAGGACATCAAAACGAGGGAGTGTAGACTACCTTCGTGTGGGGCTCAAAGGAAAAAATCCAAGCAACGCCAAATGGATTAAGGTTGGAAAGGTGAGGGAACTATACCCTCTTATGCTAAACAACTGAAAGTGATCTTTTGGGGTCCAAAAGCTTCCAGTGCGGAGGAGTGATAATGAGATCAAAATTATGCTCATTAATTAAATTTTTCTGAATTGTGTGGAACCTGAACGACCGTGTAGATAACGTCATTCTGAATCTGACGCAACTCATTTTGCGGAAAACCAACGCCGTATGCTCCCATAAAAGAGTTATACCCACTTTGTCAAACAAGAAACATTAAAAGAAAAAAAATTGCAGGGACAGCCTAATCAACAGTCTGTACAGCTGACCGGGCATGCCCATGTGGTAGGTTGACTGGTTAATGGTATATTCCCCGATGAATGAGGTTGGAACAAGTGGCACTTCGTCATTGGTTTGAAATGGCAGAATTTTATTGGTTTATGGGTGGCCAACCACAAGCTGCCACATGGCCCAACCAAGGACCGCCACATGGCAGCCCAAGGACCACCAAAATTTTGGTCAAGGTCTGAGCGGGGGTCGAACCTGCGACCTCCAAGCAGCTAACATAGAGCCTTTATCACCGCGCCATGGCATTAGTTCTTAATGTGTAATGGTTGCAGGTTATACTTAAGGTTTAAAAGGTTTATGTTTAGGGGAGGGGGCCGAGGTCTAGCCCCAACCTTAGTCACTGTACTTGAGGGTGGGACCATAGGCAAGAGGCTAACCCAGCACCCTCCCCCCCACAACTGTTCCATAACTATAACATTAAACACTGATGCCATGTGTCCACCCAAGCCACGAAGAAGGCAGTCATTAAACCATGTGGATTTTTAAATATGTGAGGGATTTTTGGGGGCAGGAGTAAGGTCCCGACCCCTAGTCATATTGCCATAATGTGGCCCCCCATATGGCCATGTTTTTTGGAAACAAGGCCTTAATGGTCAAATTGGTGCGTCAACAAAACCGCTTGGATATTGGGAAATTTGGAGCTCCGTTAGTGAATTTTGGGGAAAAATTGTAGGATGGTACTAGATTTGGTGGAGTTTGTGGTGCGTTCAGTGCCAAAACTTAGGGAAGCCATACCTAATTAAGGTTTTGACCAAATTTGAAGCAGAAAGAGGCTAGACAAGCATTTTTCGGCATTCTGGAGCCATTGGAGCATGTTTCAAAGTTATTTGAGCATTGAAAATGTATGTAATCACACTTTTGAGCATAATAAAAGAGAGCCAAGTCATTGGAAGCTGGACCAAGGAGACGTAACCCAGGCGGGGTGAACTCCTTCATCATGTGTTGTTGTGTTACTATTTATGGTGATGTTCATGTATGTGAGATGTTGTTGTTCAATGTTTTTTTTATGCTGATTTGCTCAAGAAATTCACGTAAAAACACATAAAAAACTCATGGTTAACTTGTAATTTACCTCATAATCCTCAAGAACTTTGTTTATATTCTGAATTGGAATTTAGCAAAACAAATACTAATTTTCCCATTCAGATCACATGTATACGTCACTTTTAGAAACATAGTATGAACTCCAACTATAGTACCATAAGCATGAACTTCAACATCATCAGTGGAATTGGTTGGGATAAATTGATTGGTTATAAATATCTAGAAACTGGAGTATTCTACTGGAATTGTGGTCTTTGTGCCACATTGGGTTGCTATTATTGAATTATCAGTAGAGATACTTTTATGATCAAAGGCTTGGACTTCCTGAGCCATGGTAATCATGTGGGATTCCTAATAAGAATAGAGTTACATTCCTTTGAGCTCATTAATAGTTTATTTGGTCAAAAAATAGCTCTTCACCAACAACCTTTGTTTTTCAATGATATCTTGTGTAGAGAGTCAATCAATGCCTTGAAGGAATTATAGTATATTTTTGATAGAAAATTTTCACTGTGTGGTGTTAAGGAGGAGGAAATCAAACCATTGCTATTGTATTCATTAAATCGTAACCCTTAGTTGAGTGCTCAAAAGTTTTGTTGTTCCCACTAACAGTGTTATTTCCACTACTTTTATGTGAAAGGTTAAGTGGAAAAATAATAATAATAATAATGGTGAGAAATGCAACCATTAGCTTATGGATATACTACAATTGTGCCAAAACTAAAGAGTGGATAATCACTCTCTTTTCGCTAAGATACATATTTCAGATTCTATGACTAGTTAGTTTTAATTTGTTTTGAGAAGTAAGCCACTCATATCACTACTTTCAATATTCATTAATTTCTAGATAGTATTGGAATTCATGCTTTCTTCCACTACAAAAATTCATTGAATGTCAGTAACAAAAACATAATGAATGATAGGTTCATATCATTTCATGCAATGAACATCTAAAAGTGATTGGGATTTATGATCATTTCAAGGGCTATTGTAAATGTTGCAATGAAAGGATTATATACATGTGATTGAAAGTTTAGATTGCAGGATATATAGTAATTTGTGTACATATTCATTCTTTGTAATACCTCTATCGTTGATGTTCCTCACATTTTCTATCAATTATGTCAAATATATTTCAAAAGTCCATTGTATTTAGTGAGCTTAGTCCACTAGACGTTTTTCTTTGTTTTCATACCGTTGCTTCTGGCTGCCACATCCATTTCTGATTTTTTTGGAATAGATCCCTAGTGTTATTAGATTCCATTCATTAATTTTTTTTTTTAGGTCTTTGTTATTTCTTCAAAATTTTAGTTAATTATACTTTTCAAATTAAGTATCAATTTATTTTATTTTTTTAACTAATTTTCATATATAAATTGTGCAGATTAGAATTGGTTGTGGAAAAGAGTTATCTTTTTTTTATTCCACTCATTTCCCATTGCAATGGAAGAAATTTCATCAATGTCACGAAGTAGACCACCCCTTTCCCAACAGAGTTCTTCCACAGTGGCATAAAAAAAAATCCAAAGCAAAGAATATCAAGAAGAAAAAAACGCCTTTGAAGCAAGGCTATGGGTAGTTGTGAAATGCACTCAATCTTATAGTGGAGGAGAAAGTGGAACAACTGGTTCAAAGGTTTGGTTGTTCCCTTATTGTAAAATTACAAAATTAGGGAACATAGGAAGGGTTCGATGGCATTTACTTGGAATGGAGAAAAAATAAGAAACAACTTTATGTGACAGCGTGCCTAAAACCGAGAAAGCTTCTATACTTAAGCAATTTAATGAACTTGAAAAGTTTAGACATATTGCTGAATATTTAATTCAAACCAATAACAATCCTAGTGGATTGAAAGTTGGTGGACCACACTATCATTCATAACATCAAGCTTTTGTTTCCCACCTTGAAAACTTAGGGGATGTAAAAGGGAGGGGAAATATTGATGCATCCATTGGATGATTTTTTTTTCTTTTTCCGCAAATGGCATAACTTTCAATGTTTGTAGGTATCCTAATTGGAAGAGAATGGTAAGGGTTCTAGTTAACAATTCTCCTAAAGGTTACAAGCCTCCTAGTTATGAAAAGTTGAGGACAACAGTGTTATCTAAAGAGAGTGCTAGGGTTGAAGCTATACTTCATGACATTAAAGATATTTGGAAGGATTTTGGGGTATCCATTGTCTCATATGGTTGGAAAAATGTCAACCATTGTCCCCTTATCAATATTTTGGTTTCTAGCCCAAAAGGGGTTATGTTCTTAAAATTCCATGATACCACAGGAAAGAAAAAAGATGGTCCATATCTAATGGGTCTCCTCAAAGAAGAAATAGAGGAGGTTGGAAGAGAAAATGTGGTCCAAATTATTACAGATAGTGCCTCAAACAATTTCCTTGCTAGTGGGTTGATTGAGGATGAATATCCAACAATTTTTTGGAATCCTTGTTCTGTGCACTACATGAATTTTCTTAAGAAAGATATTAATACCATTGCATGGGTTAATAAGACTATAATATGCTACAAAATTTTATTCTTAATTGTGCAACCTCCGTATCAATTTACAGGAAATATGCAAAACTTCAACTTCTTCAATGTGCCGAGACTAGATTTGCATCTGCATTCATATTCTTCAACACCTTATTAAAATGCATCAATATTTGAGAGAGATGGTGGTAACAATGGATTGACACAAATGGAAGGGTTCTCATATTGGGAATGGCCCAAAATTTGAGGACATTAGTTTTGGTCTTTCTTCAAAGGATTTTCGGAGGAGAGTGGAAGATATCGTCACCCTTATTATACCTATTATTTTCACCCTTCACATATTTGATAGTGATCAATCATGCTTAGGGAATGTGTTTGAGAGTATGGATCAAATGAGCGAGAAGCTTCATGACATAATAGAAGATGAAAATTCTAGGATCGACAATGACACCAGAAATGAAGTGTGGTAACTTAGTTTGACAAGATGGAAAATGATTCATAGCCCTCTTAATTCAATTGCAGTCCTATTCAATCTTAAATGGTTTCATCAGAAACCATCTTCAGATGTAGAGGTGATGCAGATTTCGAACAATTTTATAAGTAGGTGTTATGATCGTCAGGACCACACTACTTTACGGCTTGAGTTAGGAAAGTACTTGAGATCAAAAGACCACTTTGCAAATAATGGTGCATACAACAAAGAACAACTTGGAGCCATAGACTTTTGGATGTAATATGGTACCAGAACCCCCTTGCTTCATTGGTTGGTTATCTGTTTGCTTTCATAAGTATGCTCAATAAAAAATACCTTTAATATATTGATTTATTGTTTAAACGTCTAATGTTTATTTTGTATTATTTTCCTTTTACAAATCACTATGGCTAACATAATGTTAATTTTATTTCATAGGTGACTAGTTCCTCTGCATATGAAAGAAATTGGAGTGAATATGCTTTTATCCATTCAACAAAGAAGAATCACCTAGGCACAAATATTGCACAAGATTTGGTGTTTGTACACTCAAATCTACGTTTGTTATCTCGACAACAACTAGAATACAAAACTGGACCCGCGAGAATGTGGGATTATGGTGGTTCACAAAATGATGGAGATGTTGAGCTTCCACTTGAAGACATGCTGAGCTTCCATTGGAGGTGCAGCAAGACAATGTTTAAGACATGCTTAATGATACCACAAAGTTTATTGACCAAAATAATGCTTTTGGAATTGGCTCAAGCTCAACAACCATTCAAGATGAGCTTCCACTGGAGGTGCTACAAGACAATGTTTAAGACATACTTAATGATACCACAAAGTCTATTGACCAAAATAATGCTTTTGGAATTGGTTCAAGCTCAACAGCCATTCAAGATGAGCTTCCACTGGAGGTGCTACAAGACAATGTTTAAGACATGCTTAATGATACCACAAAGTCTATTGACCAAAATAATGCTTTTGGAATTGGCTCAAGCTCAACAACCATTCAAGATGAGCTTCCACTGGAGGTGCTACAAAGGCAATGTTTAAGACATGCTTAATGATACCATAAAGTCTATTGACTAAAATCATGCTTTTGGAATTGGCTCAAGCTCAACAACCATTCAAGAAAATGACCTTGAAAATATAGATTATTAGGTTTAATTTCATTTTGCATATGAATTGTTAGAAGTGAATTTAGAGATACATATATATATATATTCAAAAATATACATTTAATTATTTATATTTCAAATCTCTTATTCTTATAAATATTGAATATTTTCTGGAATTAATAATTGGCTAAACTTTTTTATTTACAAAATTATTAATTCTTTCTTAAAACTAAATCACTATTTATGAAGGTTTCTTTACAATTTCACGAATAAAAAAATTAAATGTTTATGATTTGTTTAAATCAAATGTTTATTATTAATGATTTGTTTTATATTGCTCACCTTTTATATGTTTTTTCTCTCTCCAAACTTCTCGTACTGTTTTCGTTTATCGTGTCTGGTAACATGCTTATGCCTTGAAATCTCCACCAATTTTGGGTTTCTCGCTCTAATCCAAAACCAAGGTCTCCTTGTTTACGATACAGAACATTTGGAGGCCACTATCTACATTCGTGAAAAGTTTTCAACAATTCTACGGCTGCAACTTCAAGCATTCAAAATATTACCATTTAAATCTCACAGAAACTTATATTTATGGTAAATTTGCATCAAATAACATAATTTGTCTCAATTTTGCAATAAATTTACAACAATACAACACGACCTGTCCCAATGACATACGATTTCCACAAAAATCCATCAAAGCACGACTTTAGATGAAAAAAAGTTTCCTGTACTTCATAATTTATGCCAAAATAGGCTCGTGCCTCTTCCAATATTTTGTTATTTACCCTTTATTGCACATTGACACCAACATTTTAATGAAAAATCCTGTAAAGGCTCGGAAAAAACTTGCATTAGTTCAATCTTAATGCCAAAATAACACTCTGCTCTCGCCCGGGTTCAAATCCCGCAAACTTCCATAACGATATTTCACTGACTCGTTTTCTTGGCAACGACAAAGGAATGACATCAGCCTTCTTCAGATGGAATACTTGTCCCGCTATGCCGCCGCCTTTGCTGCCTTAGCAACATTAAAAGGACCGGCGGAATCATACAACCCCTCACCTCCGGCTTCTGGAAGAAACACATTTGTCTCCGGAAACCAAACTGGTTTGAAAGGGCGATAAAACCGCTCATCAAAACCACTGTCCAAAACAAGATATCTCCAGCTAAGCGAAACCATTAGATATTTTGACATGACCAGGGATGTGTCTTTATTAGCCTTAAATATTTTTTCTAATAATTTTATCCATATGATTTTTTATCTAAAAATAAGGAAACATAAAATACAATGTTATGTTTGGTGAGAAGTACCCCGCTTGATTGGAGAAAGTATTAAATATATATTTCTATCAATTAATTTAAAAATCACAGACGTATTAGATTGATCACAAAATTATAGATATATATATATAACCGTGGATGGTGCAAAAACTTTTACTCTTTTTAAGACAAAATGCATGGAGCGCGGGCCTCAGTTAGGTTTGGATAAGTAGGTTTCTTGATCGAGAAATAGATGTTAGGGTTGGATTAGGTTTGGATAAGTAGGTTTCTTGATCGAGACATAGATGTTAGGGTTGGATTTAGTAAAGGAGGCATGAACAAAGATTTAGTCATGGATGAGTGATCCAGATTTTATGCAGGAACGCAACAGAATACACATATTGCCATAGATACAGACATGCAATGGAAATAGTGTTTCATTTTATTAATAAAAGGACTGAAATAAGCTTACAAACATAATGGAACAAGCTAGGGTGCTAGTAGTGTATCTCTGAGAAGAGATGTGTCAGGCACAGGCCTCTGAGCTGTGTTACATTGCAGCTTGAAGGCCTATTGCAGACATAATGGAAATAGAAGAGCTAGGGCACTGGCAGCATATCCCTGAGAAGAGATGTGTCGGCTACCAGCCCTTGAACGGTGTTACAGAACTGAAATGATGGGAACAAGCGAGCCAGGGCACTGGTAGCGCTTATCTTTGAGAAGAGATGTATCGGCTCCCAGCCCCCTGAACTGTGTTAGAATGAGGCTTGAAGGCCTATTTATTGTTCAGAAACAATGTAAAATCCGAAACGTCCAAAAACCTAACCCTAGGAGATGAAGCACCAAAACTATGGGTCCCGTTTGGGTAAATTGGTGTTTTAACTTCCCGAGGACGTAACTTTGGCATCCGATCTCCGTTTGACGTGCTCAATAGCTCGTTAAAAAAATATATTCGAGGACTACAACTTTTGAGTGAGCATCATTAGTCTACGACCCATGTTGCTCTTCGTTTTCCCAAAAAACGTCATTTATGGCCTCAAAACGGCTCCGGAAGTTCAGGACCCAAAAAATTGCTATAAATAGTAAGTTGTGCTTAAACTTACAAACTGAAATAACTGATGGTGGGTGTTCAAATGGACTCGATGGGTGGCCACCAATATCCACCTTGATCATTAAGTCCCCAAAACGGTTCCGGGAGTGCAGGACCCGAAAACCTGCTAAAAATAGTAAGTTGTGCTGAAGCTGAAAAACTGAAAGAATTGATGTTGTGTGTCCAAATGGAACAGGTGGGTGGCCACCGATATCCACCTAGATCATTCCTCCCTCCTTAGGAAGCAATGGTCTCCATTGCGTTAATTTCCTCCATTGTGGGAGGGGGGGGGGGAAATTCTGTTGAACTTGGTGTTGGATCTGTCAAGGATGTTGCGAACCTATTGGCAGACGTGCTGGATTTAGATGTGTCGCTGGTGGGCAGCCATTGAAGGATCTAAGAAAATTTATCCATCATCACGTTCCTCTATTTCTTGAGGGCCTCCTAGAGCAAGATTTTGATAGGATCTCCTGCTCCCTTGTCTTTCTTTGCTTCCGCCATAAGGGGTCGTCAGGGTTGCAAGGTTGAACTCCTTATACCCTGGCTGCGTTGGGGACATGAAAAGAAAAATAGAGAAAGAGCAGACCGCTTTGATACCGCTGATCCGGATTTTATGCAGGAACGCAACAGAATACACATATCGCCATAGATACAGAGATGCATTGAAAATAGTGCTTCATTTTATTAATAAAAGAAGGACTGAAATAAGCTTACAAACATAATGGAAACAAGCTAGGGCGTTGGTAGCATATCTCTGAGAAGAGATGTGTCAGGCGCAGGCCTCTGAGCTATGTTACATTGCGGCTCGAAGGCCTATTACAGACATAATGGAAATAGAGGAGCTAGGGTACTGGCAGCGTATCCCTGAGAAGAGATGTGTCAACAACCAGCCCCTGAACAGTGTTACAGAACTGAAATGATGGGAACAAGTGAGCCAGGGCACTGGTAGCGCTTATCTCTGAGAAGAGATGTATCGACTCCCAGCCCCCTGAAATGTGTTAGAATGAGGCTTGAAGGCCAATTTATTGTTGAGAAACAATGTAAAATACGGAACGTCCAAAAACCTAACCCTAGGAGATGAAGCGCCAAAACTGTGGGTCCCGTTTGGGTAAATTGGTGTTTTAACTTCCCAAGGACGCAACTTTGGCATCCGATCTCCGTTTGACGCACTCAATAGCTCGTTAGAAAAATCTATTCGAGGACTACAACTTTTGAGTGAGCAACATGGCCGTTTTCTCAAAAAAAGTCATTTAGGGCCTCAAAATGGCTCTGGAAGTTCAGGACCCAAAAAACTGCTATAAATATTAAGTTGTGCTGAAACTTACAAACTGAAATAACTGATGGTGGGGGTTCAAATGGACTCGGTGGGTGGCCACCAATATCCACCTTGATCATTAAGTCCCCAAAACGGCTCTGGGAGTGCAGGACCCGAAACCCTGCTAAAAATAGTAAGCTGTGTCGAAGCTGAAAAACTGAAAGAATTGATGTTGGGTGTCCAAATGGAATAGGTGGGTGGCCACTGATATCCACCTGGATCAATGAGAAAAATATTATATATATATAATATTATATTGAATTTTAATATTAAATTAAATTAAATTAAATGGAAATAATAATATTTATCGTGAAAAAATATATTAAAGTAATTTTTTTTATATTTATGGAGGTTTTGAATAATGAAATAGATTTTGATATGTTTAAAAGGTTATAGTAATATGAAGATTTACATGAAAATTAGATTATGGAAAGTAAGAAAAATTACCATTATTATTATTTTGGGTTGAAAGGTTGAAATTTCATGTTATTAGTTGCTAATAATTTTATTTCATTTAATATTTTTGTTGTTTTTGTTTGCATTTGAATGGCTTCATTATCATACAACATGCTTTATCTTCTTTAAGTTTTTAATGAATTGTTTCAATTAATTTGGTTTCATGTTGTCAACTTACTTTTGGGGTGTGTAAGTGTACTCTATAATGTCTCAATTATGAGTAGCTTGATTAGGAAGTGAAATAGAGAACAAAAATTTTGTTAATTTTAGGTCAACGGGAGACACTAGAATCTCTTTCAATGAAACATTAGCAATAAAAAAAAATGACAATTATTGTTACTCTTTCCGTTTCTTTGTATCAATGGGCTTGGAATTGACAGTTCTATTTTCAACAACTATGAACTCTGAAAAATTGAAAATGGATAAGGGTATTCTTGAATCCAAGATGGAGTGCTTATATTTCTGAATTGGCAGCATGATATTATTGAAATCTATTAAAATTGCAAATGGATAAGGGTATTCTTGAATCCAAGATGGAGTGCTTATATTTCTAAATTGGCAGCTTGATATTACTCAAATCTATAACAAATGGATAGGGGTATTTTTGAATCCAACATGGAGTGCTTCTTATTCTGAATTTGCTAGTTGATATTACTCAAATATATATGCAATATTCAGAGAATATTTAATCATGCTCTAGTCATGGTGGAAAGCCCTCTGCAAGCCAAGAAAATATATTTAATATTTATACCTGTTCTAAGTCTAAAGTTTCACTAGAAACAAGAAATCTCACAGGAAGATGGATTTGAGAAAACCAACAAATATGTGAAGCAACTTCATATTTGTAACATTCCATTTTATTAAGGAATTTAGCTTATCGATTTATTTCAACTCATCTATTAATTTAGTGGCAATCATGCTTTTGTTGGCCCACCTTTGCATAATTTTAGTTACGCATCACAAGGTGAGATCTTCTTCCACTATATGTCCTTTCTTCTTCACGAGGGACGGGTGAAACTTATATGTTTGTTTTTTTTTTCTTCGCAAGGTGACATATTTGTTGGGTGTGGAGCGTGATTATCTTCTTTATTTTGTATCATAGCATTGGACCCCTGTTTTTAACGGGGCGGAAACGCCACCCGTAATTGAACGCTACTTGGGGGGTCTAGGGGGGCGACTTCGACTTTATAGAGCCCCCTCTGGAGGGGGGGTTTCAGGGGCAGCGCCCCCGAAGCTAAAAACAGATGTAAAATTTCCTTGTAAAAGTATTGTAATTTCTAGTCAATCTAGGCCGTTCATTAGGCGGATGATTTGACGGTAGAAGTTATGTTTAATTTATGTTTTTTTTGCCCTAGAAGGCAACCCCTCGTTTTGTATGAGGGCATTGTATTGCAACTGTGTATTGTATGTGTACTCTCAGAACGAGAAACATATAGGGAGACTGTGAGAGAGAACAGAGGATATTACAGCGGATTTGATATCGGTTGTCTCTTCATTTTGTTGGATAATATAAAGGAAGGATTGGCTGTTCGGAGTGGACGTAGCCCAAATTGGGTGAAGCACATATATATGTTTCTATCTTGTTCTATATGTTTTCTGCGTTTGTTTTTCTGCATATTTTATTTGTTGCATTGCTTTGTAATATATAATTTTCCAACAATATTTCAATAGAATGTTTGTGTATTTTTCTTCTTTTCAATTACTGGGCAGGTAATTGTTGTTTTCGTATGATGGACTTTTTGAGAAAGTAAGTTGTGATACATTTTCAATAAAATATTTATGTATTTTAGTATCTACTTAATATCACATTGGTATTACTTATATGGTAGGTTAGAGGATTCATTTAATTCTAGTGATATAAATATGATTTTCTTCCATCACTTGACATGTTTTTTTTCACTGTACAGGGAATTGTTTAATGCAAAATAGCAGAAAAGATTGAGATATATGTAGAGAATATTATATCATCCTACTTGTGTTAGATGGGATATATGACAAATTTTATGGTTTTGTTGGATAAACATTATTGTTTCTTTAGTGGATTTTGTCTACTAAATTTGAAGTAGTAGTGGTGATAAAAAGAGGTATAACTCGATTCGAAAAAATAAAGTTCCATAGAGAATGAAATATGAAACAATGAATTGAAATATCAATTGAGATGAGAGAAAATATAATGCTCCATATATATCTAATTAACCAACTTAATTGAAATACACAATCGACTTCTCCTCTATATCATTTAGTTGTGTGTTCATATGGGTCTATGGAAGTGTTTGAAATTTCTTTAGTGATGTATTTTCATCTCGAATTGTTTGCATTGAATCGTACTTCCAAGTCCAATACATATTATTTTATCTTTGTCATTGTTGATGTTTAATCCTCGTATACAGTTAACATTAATGTTTGATCTATATACTGTTCCTTTTTTTAGTTGTCAGAAAATTATTGAGTTTCTTTCTTTGTTATATATTTAGTTTATGAATTTTGAGTTGTTAGAAAAGTATTAAAGTGATTTCATGTTCTATTTAACAGTGTTTTCGGAGAGAGCATGCATGATGAAGGCGTGGTTTTTGCACAATACAAGGAAGGGGTTACTGATCTGACATTTTTATACTTCACTCATGGCTTGAAGGATGACAAGTGTTAAACACAACTTCTGCCCCTCTTGACTAGTCATCGATGTGTTATTGTTCATACTCTAATGAAGACGACAATTATTTATTTTATGAATTGGTGGGTATTGCAACTTGGAACCATAGTATTATTATCGAGACTACTTGAAATCAAATGGTTCACACCGTCTATTTAGTTAACTAGGCGGACATGTAGTTGGGTGGAATCATAGTATTATTTATATATGTTACAATTATTTATTTTATGAATTGGTGGGCATTGCAACTTGGAACCATAGTATTATTTTCCATACTACTTTTTGGAATCAAATGGTTCACAGTGCCTATTTAGTTAACTAGATGGACATGTAGTTGGGTGGAATCATAGTAATTTTTAGATATATTAATTGCAGTTCATATTTTGATATCATTGTTTTATGTTTACCGTTTCTAATTATTTCTGGTGATGTTTTGTAATGGTTTATCTTCCATCTTGATCATTGGCAGCACACCCTTATGGTGGAAATAAGAACTAATATGGTTTCTATTTATTATGTTTCAGTTTTTATTCTATGATTTGTAACAATTGTTTCTCATGAGAGCCATCTAAATTTTTATCTAACTTATTTCCCATGTTTATTTGAAGTTATTTTTCAATTGATTATACATTTTTTTATTTGTAATGGGAGCAAGTTTAGAAATTGTTTATCAATATAAAACTCACTTTCTCTATTTTTGGTTTATTCATTAGCACTATTTTGTTTGTTTCTAGCATATTTTTACAACTCTTCAATTGAAATCAACATTGCCCTATGCTTGTTAGAATTGATCTTGTTCAGAGAGTTTTTTTATCAATATAAGCTTAATCATTATTTTTTTTACTCTTAGCACATTTCTATAGATTTTAAATAAAAATCAAATTTGTTTAGTTTTATTGAGTACAAAAAATTATAGATTTATACCTTAGTGTTTTTGGGTAGAATTAAGAAATGAAACCACATTGTCCTTTCCCATGGGAAATTTTACCCACAGTACATGGATTCCATCTATTGAGTAGACGAAAACAATTGTTTGATGAGAATGAATATGTTTGAATTCTTCAATTCGAGAGCCTGCAGAAAAAAATAGGGATATAATAGAGTTGTCCTGGTTGAAGCTTTGAGTTGTTACTAAATAAATATTTCATTCATTTTATTTTGAATAGATAAAATGATACATATTCTCTCTAATTTTCATTATTGTTTCTGACACATCTTCAATATTAATTCTTTTTGTCTAATATGTATCTGTAATAAAAAATTAACCATTAGGAAATTTGTAAGATAAATAGTTTTTTTTTTTAACATCTATTAAAGATCCTGGAATTGAATCGTTTTCCTCATATTTTAGAAAATTTTATTTATGATGCATGCTATGAGGAATTTACATTTGCAGACAAAATTATCTCCCCTAGGATCGATGGCCAACCTAGAACAACAGACAGACAAGGAACCCAATGGTTTTCCTTGAAGTAAATAGATGACATAATGAAGCCTAGCTGGAAGTAGTCACATGCTTCACTCCTTCTTCAGCTTGAATGCTCTAATTCTAGCTCCGATTTCCAAAATTAGAACCTGCACAGTGAGATAACACAATTCAAAAAAATACGATATCTATGCAATATCATCTAAGTATTCTATTCAATAGATCAACATGGTAATGAAAATACATGAAATAATGAAATCACATATAGTTAAATAGAGAATTATTTGCATTAATATAAATGGAAAGATATTACAACCACAAAATATTTTTGATCTTGTAGAAGGGCTCCTCCAAGTTGTCTTGTCCTTTCCTTGTCATAACACGCACCTCCAATCATCCTAAACACATGGAATGATACTTCTTTACCTCAGAACAATAAGGGTATAATCACTCTCCAAAATCCAACCTTTTGCATATTGAAGGTTGTAAATATATAGAGGAGTGAGGTAAGTTGGGAGTTCTTATCCAATTAACAATCTAAACTTTTAGATCCAACTTTTATGGGAGAATGGGATTAAAGGATAAGGGATGGAAACTCCAAAGAGGGATAGGATAGTATCCAAATGTTTTATATGAGGTAGATGGTTGTAAAAAAAATTTGAAAGCTTATGGAAATGGAAGCTTCCATAAATTCTCTCATTTTCCCGAATTTCTAGAACCAACGCAAGTGCACAGGGGAGCAACCTGTAGGTGATTAACACTGGCCACAATGGATTAACCTGTATGTGAACGATGTCCATAGGAAGGTCAATGAGCATTGGCCCTAAAACTGGCTCATATCAGGTCGTTTTTGGAAGAAATTTTGGGAAATAAAGGAGGCATACATAGGTATTTGTAAAATGATGTTGACAAGGGGGGATATGATGTTGATTGATCCCATTAGGAGGCCTAATGATTGGATGTGAAAAAATGGCCTATAACAGATTCCCCCCTAAAGAAAAAAGTCAGAAATGATCACTCATGACTGAAGTTCTTTACCTTGTGAGAAGTTAGGGTCAAGAACAACCGGGGGGCTTCAACTGTTATAATACATTTATATAATGACATGTTTTTGGTGAGGGATGCATACCCATACTCACCACATAACCTAACATAACATCTAAAATTATCAAAATATGTGTCCACAGATGCAACTAGTGGACCCATGACCTGATGATTGTCTATATGATCAAGGCCATCATACATCATGATATTTGTATAACTCCTGAAATCACAGCCCGAGTGGATGAAACTAGATTCAGGGTCTCTTATCTCGTTCACATAGCCAAACAATGTATGAGTCTAACCATGTGAATCTATGATTTGAGGTCGAACATGGTAGACACCATGTGATTATCGACTGATGATGTAAGTAATTAACATACACGAGAGAAACCACCGATGATGTTAATGGATCTCAAGGTACTATAGTACAATTCGTATGATGTGAGTAAATGAGTTGATGTTGAACACAACACATAGTATTTCAGTCGAAGGCCAGTGCAAATGTAAAAATGTCACCAAGAGTGAGGAAACTTGTCATTGATGTATGAAAACACAAAGGTACCAAAGGGGTCTTTCTAGGTCAACTTCCTAGATGATGTGATGATGTCGAGAGGAAGCAACCCATCGTAGGAGGACCTTAATGTATCTCTCGTCAACAACACAAAACAGGTATCATGATTGAGACAAAATAATGTTGATACGAAACTGGATCAGGAAAGGCAAACATGGAATGAAGGCTTAAGAGTATTGTAACAGATATCAACTGAATTATTTCTCTTGAACACACTGATGAAACGAAATGGGATTGGCAGGATTGACCCAAAACCAAGATGGAGGTTTTGAAAAGGTATGATGAACCGAATGAAAAAAAGATTACCCAACCCAAAAATCACGGAGATGAAGTGGAAGAGTGTCATGTTCAAGAGAGACTCAGTACCATTAGTAAATGGAATACCTTGTTTTCCCAATTTCCCCAACCATACAAGTTAGGACCTCTTTATTTTTTAACAAGCTTGGGGAGGGTAACATATGCTTTATTTGTAAGTTAAAACTTCGAATGAATCCCTCCGAGTATATTTAACGAAACTTGAGAAGGATTGGTTTGACCTTGTCATGTTCGACAAGTCCATCATTGTTTGATGTTTTAACGAGTCCAATGAAGGTAAAATTCGACATGTTTTTCATGTTTAGAGAGTTTGAAAAAGAGGTGAAAAAGAAAACTCCAGGTGTTCCTTTTCATAGATAGTCTCTTGAATCCGAAAAGGTATAAAAAAATACTCAAGAGAACCTCTTAGCCATGTTCTACTAAGGTATTCCCTTTTCATAAATAATCTATCTCAGTCTAGAAAAGGGTTAAACTTATACTGAGTAGACGTTTTTTCATTTACTTTAACGATTTCGAAAAGACAACTGCTCATAAATATTTTCATATTTTGGGAGTCTGAAAAGACCTGAAAGAGGAATCCAAGAGGTTTATAGAGCTCGAAAAGGAGATAAAAGTATACTCTTTGGTCAAAATAACCTATTTGAAACATGATGAAACACAGTTAACGATTGTTGACCTACCCAAAAAATCACAAATAGGATTAAAAATACATGCTTCATAGTAAAAATGAATCATATATAGGTAAAAACATTAAATATGAATAAAATAATGTGAGAAATGACCCTAAATACTCAAAATGACTATTCATTTTTACCATTTCACATTTACCTTCAACAGTGAGTGTTTTGGAGCACTTTTTCCCTCAATCTTCTGTAGCTGATTGCAGCCAATCCAGTGGACCATTCCGAGTACTGTCACTTCCAGGTAAGAGCTAAAACCCTTCTTTTTCTTTTCAGGGTCCATTTTTATGATTTCATGCCATTTTTTTGAGGTTTTGAGGGATATGGGGTTCCAACAACATGGCCTAGGACCAACACACACCCCCTGTGTCGAAATATGTGTTGCACCTAGGAAGATTATCACAACTCGGAGAGGTGCAACGCTCTGCCATGCACTACTAGGGTGCATTGGATGCAAGATACTAAGTTTTTTGTCAGTTTTCCCTCAAATTTTGTCAGATGTTTTTCATCAAAAAGAACCTAGTGAATCTCTTGTTGATGTTTGAGGTGTTCAATATCAAAAAATGGCATTCATTTGGTGAGAAAGAGAACATGATTTAACTACAAAAAATGATCCTACTACCATCCAGGAACTAAAAAATTGTGGATTGCTAAAATTCTTCTGGCTTCCTGGTATGGGGCAATAGATGTAATTATTGAAGTATCTTGTTCGTTCATGGGATGTTTAGGTACAAGAATTCAAGTTGGGGAACCTCTGCTCGAGATATAGGCAGAAAATATCTACTTTCTAACAGGCTTATCCAAGAGGGGTGCCCCATCTCTCTCCTAGGTGGGAGAAGTGGTGGGGAGACCACGAAAGATTATATGTTGTAGACCTCAAAGCCAAGCTATTAGGGATGGAAAGATCAATATCAAATATGTGACCGAGTTACCTTTGAGAATGATCTGATTTATCATTACGAGATTGGCATGTAGCTCGACACTTCATGTGGTAAGTAGATTGTACATGCAGTACGGGGTGGAGTTTCTAGAGCCAATAATGTTCAACTGGATTGAGGGTGTCTTGGTCAATATGAAGGAAAAAATGAGTAAAGTGAAAGAGGGGATTTTAAAGAACTTCAACTATGGTTTGATTTTAGTCTCTTTTTCTCTAGAGAGGGTGCCACTACTTCAGACTCAACAAGTTATACTTGAGCCCATCGATCCGACGTGGATAGATTTTTAGGTCCCTATAATACTATTGTATCCCCTTATTATTGTTACTGTAGCCCCCTTATTGTTATTTTTGTACCCCTGTAGTCCCCATATTGCTATTATTGTGCCCCATAAAATCCCACTGTTGTTATTTTTGTGCCCTTACATTATTATTGTTAGGTTGGCTAGGATTACATTGTGACCCCATGGACTCCTATATATAGAAAGGAGGTTTTTTCATTTGCATGATCCAAGAATTTTTCATTTATGTAATGTAAAGGAGGTTTCCCAATCGAAGTGGTTGATTTCTAAGGCATTGATATCTCTTTTCTTCTATTTTTGGAGCTAGTTTCATTACATTTGGTATCAAAGCTTTGGATTCTAGGGTTTCACTGCTTCAAACAGGTTATCATCGAATTTTCGCTGTAAATTTTTTTCTACGAGGGTTCAAACACTAAAAAAAACCATTTCGAACAAATCTTTAGGAACGTCATGTAAAAATTTTAGATCTTGGTTTGCAATGTTTTCGGAAATATCATCTGTGGAAGTTAGGGTATTTTCAGGCTCCCAAATTTCATATAAAAGAGGTGAACTTGGGAATATCTTCATAACTCTCTCTCTGAGCATCGGATTGGATTTCTGTACAAAATGGCCAAACGTACACATAATTTAGTTTCCCATGTATCCATTTCAAAGTCGAAGGTGGAAATAATGACGTGTGGCATGTCGTACAAGTTTTCTCTATTGAACCAGACCATAATTAGGTCATTGTGGGAGGTTGGGCATAACTTTGTCTTGAAGAATCCAAATCAGGTCAGAACTGTGGCATTCGAAATATGATTCAGAGGGCTACTACAAGACCGAATTTCAGATATTGAAGATCTAAAATGACAAAGATAATTCAGTTTCAATATCGAGCTCCTCAAAAGCAAGAAAAAGGTGTGTATTTTTTTCAAATTGCATAAGTCTTGTTTGAAAAATCAGTTTGAAGTGATTCCAAGGGCATATTGAAACATAGATATCTGTATTGTGTTCTAAAATTCCCCCTAAAAAGAATGCAACACCCATTGATCCCTCAAAAAGCTCTACTATGATGTATGAAGAGGAAGAATTGCAGTATGATATATCAAAATTATGGTACCAAGTGCAACAAATTTAGATCTTACAAAGAGCAATCAAAGATGAAATAGATGGTTTAAAATAAAAAATGAAGGCTAAGTTGGATAGTTTGAAGGATCAAATGAAAACTAATATGGATAATAAAGCAGTGGAATATCACATCGACCATCAACAACAAGTTCTGCAACTCTTAAAGGATAAACTAACTTTGGTGTTGAATCAAATGAAACTACAGGAAGATCAACATTGCAATGAAAGAAATTCTGAAGCAGTCACAGAAACAAGAACTCAACAACTATGAAATCAGTCAATTTCAGAGTATCTTAGCAAGTGGAAGAACTCACCCACTGAAGATTCCACATGGGAGGATGAGAATTTTATACAAAAACATCTAGAAATAATCAAGCGTTGAGGACAACACTTGTTTGAAGGAGAGGGGCATGTTAGTTCCCTATAATACTAGTGTATCCCCTTATTATTGTTAGTGTAGCCCCCTTATTGTTGTTGTTGTACCCATGTAGTCCCCATATTGTTATTATAATGCGCCATAAAAGCCCACTATTGTTATTATTGTGCCCTTACATTATTATTGTTAGGTCAGCTAGGATTACATTGTGACGCCATGGAATCCTATATAGAAAGGAGGTTTCTTCATTTGCATGATCCAAGATTTTTTCATTTCTGTAATGTAAAGGAGTTTTCCCCCTCGAAATGGTTGATTTTTAAGGAGTTGATCTCTCTTTTATTCTATTTTTGGAGTTGATTTCATAACATAGATCATATGGCCCAACACGCAAGTCCATCGGTGATCAGTTTCTTACCAGCCCTATTTGGATGGTTACGTAGACAATTCATCATGATCAATGATTATCCTTACGTAGGGATGAGTTTATGTGATGATCCCGAGCTCATGCTTCCTGAGGGTGATCAATGGGATGCTTCAGGTAAAAGTATTTAGACCATTTAAGTTCTTAAAATTTTTACAATTATTTTTTGTTTTTTCTACGTTTTTGAGACTAAATTATTGATGTTTAATGTAGATATTGGACTAGTTCGACCAATAGGTGCTTCATATCTTCATCGTGTAGGAGGATAATCGCATGAGGAGGCATTGGTACCCGTATAGGTCGTTACGATATGACGGGATATGCTACGTGATGTGAGGTAAATAAAATACTATACAAGGTGGAGTACCACATGGAGGGACTGACACACGTGATTGATGAGACCGTGGTCGATTAGGTTCCCATGCAACTTTAGCGACACACTATTGAAGTGCCTAGTCATATTAGTCGATTACTGTGAAATATGGCTCGTGCAATGTCATTTTATCATGAGAACCACTAATTAGTCTATTTAGATATTTCCATTTAGTTTTTCATATGGTAAATGTAGCCATATGTATCTCGGGGCCCAAGTTTTTGTAAAACCAAACTTTATATATATACATGTTTTCATTGTTTCCTAGTCCATACTATTCTTTCAATATGATGTGATGTGAATTGAAACTTATTTACGTTCGTTGCAAATGTATATCTAAAACATAATTACACTAGTACAAAATGGCTAATTAGTTACTAAGAAAATGACTAAAATTTGCATATAAATGACTATTTTTCAGTCGGTGACCAATAGTAGCTAATTTACAGTATCTTATAATGCGACCAACATTTAGTCGTTTTTTGCTTAATTATTAATTGGTTGTCTCAATTTTTTTGTCTAGTAGTATATTTGGTCATTAATTTAGTCATTGGTTAGGTCATTGTAGTCATTAATTTGGTCATTGATTTAGTCATTAATTTGATTATTGATTTGATCATTGATTTTATTGTCTATTAGTATATTTGGTCATTAATTTAGTCATTGATTTGGTCATTTATTTGGTCATTGATTTAGTCATTAATTGCCACAATTAATGAAAAATTATATAACAAAATATATTACTAAATGATGACCTGATAAAACTAATTAATTACCAAAGAAACATGACCAAAATGTTGGTCATGTTATAAGATACTGCAAATTAGCTACTAATAGTCATATATATGCAAATTTTAGTCATCATTTAAAACCAATTAATGACCAAAGAAATATGACTAAATTTTGGTCATGTTATAAGATACTGTAAATTAGCTACTAATATTTGTATATATGCACAATTTAGTCGTCTTTTGTAACCATAAATCTATCATTTGTAGTAGTCAGTTATATTTTTTTGGTAGTTTCGTATTCATTATATAAATTTATATTCATTTCATTAACTTTCATTAACAATCGTTATAAGCAACTAATTTAGTAGTATATTCATTTTATTTGTGTTCATAAATTTATAAACATAAGCTACTAATTTAGTAGCTTTAGATTGATTTTATGTGTTCATTATTAATCAAAATAAACTAATTAGTATGATTTTGCAACTAAATTTAAAAAAAATATCATACAATGTACATGTTCATCTAATATGAAAACAAAAAGTTACATATGTTAATTACAATACTAAGTAATATCTAGTGCAACTATAAATAATTCAAACCACATCAATTATATTATATAAAATTTCAAGTATTACAATATGAGTTTCCACCTTAATATTAGTTGGAGTACAATTTACACATGAAATATTGTTTCATCACTTCAAACATTATCATTGTCTTACCAAGGCATTGTAAGTGAATTCATCAACTCTGAAGACTTGATCATTAGTCTCTATGTGTGTGTCTTATGCAATATATTGGCTCTAAAAGTACCACTAGACCAATTCTCTTCTCTCTTTAATTTTCATTTTCTCGCTCTAGTGTTATTTGTTCTCCTCTTTCTTCAATCCTTGCTTCTTACCATCAATATTGAGTTCCTTCTCTGGAAAAATTAAAAATGATACAATGCAATGTATAAGACATGAAATTTGATGAACACTAGAATATAAATTAAATTAGACTATAAAGGATTTATACGATATATACCTCACCATCAGCAATAATGTTAATGTCATTTTTCTCCATAAAAGTAAGAAACTTGAACAAAATTTCTTTAGTTAGGAAATAGTGGCCGCTATGTGGCCTTATGACCTGTATAAAAAGGAAAATAAAATGTCACAAATAAACACAATAGAGCTAGCAATTTCTACTAACAATTTCTCATGCTCCATTTTTTTAGTTGTATCGTTTCCTGTAGTTATCTGTAAGAAGTAGCGACACTTCAAAAATATAACTGGTTAATGGAAATCTAATGGGCAGAGCAAAGTATTGCTGGCACAAGATTACAACAAGAAACTAAAAAAGAATAAGACAAGAATTTGTAAATTGTGATACTAACCGAGAATATAGCTTCAATATAGTAATCTTCAATTATCAATGTACTATTCCAGGGGAAAAGGAATCCAATTACCATAAGCCAAAAAAATATGTCTGCCACTTGTTTTCCCTATAATTAATTGAGAAATATTAGCACATGCAATTTCCATTTAGAATCTATGAAATAATTCTATAAATATTCAAAGAAAAATTATTGTTACTCATTCATTTTTGTCTCATGCAGACAAAATTGAAAATGCTAACCTATTTTTAACCTGGAGAGTTTTGTAATTCATCATGTCCAAAATCATTGCCTATTGTCATGAATGTTTTTTTTAATGATCAAGCATCGAGACTATTTTGATCAGAATATATATATATATATATATATATATATATATATTTCAGAATATATTATATTTTTCTAATTCAAAGTTAAATTTCCTTCTAGTTTATGACATTCAAACAAATTGGAATCCTTTTCCTTTAAAAATTTAGTGTTGTAATATACTATTAAACGAAAAACTACGTAATGAATTTATTAGTGGAGGAATACTAATAAATCACAAATACATGCAAGAAATAAGACCACTATGTCCTAGGCATGCAAAATATTTATCCTCTTGGTTGGAAATATTACTTCATGAAAATAATATATTTGACAAAGAGAACTTTTCTAAAACTAACCAATGCTAGTGTATCCAACAACATTGGCATTTTTATTGGCATCCCCTCAAAATGTCTGGAAGTATCAACAAGTGTAGTGCACTTCCCTATAAGGTTAAAGTTTGGAAATGGAATATGTTTTCCCTTAGTCTAATCAAGTTTTAACTTGCCTTTGATAACTTAAAAGAGAATGGGAATCCAATGTATAAAATTGAAAAAAAAAAATATTCATTCACACTTACCTAGTTCCTAAAAAATCATTGAATCACTATACAAATCAAGGCATGTTTCACATTCCACCAAGAAACATAATTTCCATATTTTGATTGTAACACTTGAGGCTTTCTTAAATCTGTAAACAAGTAACATCATAAATACTTTTCCTTAGTTCTCAAACCTTATCCTGTGTGGAACTTGAGAAAATGTGCATAAACATATCACATTATAGCATGTTGTGGAGTACATTTACAAGAAACCAATCATTCAAAATTTTATATTCTGTCAAGATTGAGGCATGTGTTAAATGCACATTATCTGCATCTCTGCACAATGGTGTCATTAATAATTTGAAGGTTCTTTTCTTGCTAGTATGATCTAATTATTGCTTTGTGAAATATGTTTTTTCACTCCCATTATTAAAATTTTGATGTTTATGAAATATATATAGATACAATGGATGCTTCTAATTAATAAAAGAGGCAATTATTTTGCCATCAATAGTGCTTAGTATTTGCATATGATGTAAATTTAGTAGTTATACTGGTGGTTTTTGCAATGAACTCTCCTGGAGGGTTACACCATACCTAATTTCCCATGTTAAACCATAGTTTTGCGTCATCAAAAATCCCTCTTTAGAAAATCCATTAGCCTCTGCTCTGTAAATATGATGGAATGATATCTTCAATAATTGTGCCTTGATTGTCTTCAACTACTCCAAAATGGATTGTGAAAACAATTCTTCCATCCTAAAGCTACTATTGAACCAAATGATAACCAAGGAATCCCCAAAGACTTGGAATTCATCCACCTCTCCTCTACTGCTACTCTTAAATAAAATTTTAGTGCCTTTATTTTATTACAGTTGTTAGAGATTGTACCAATAAATGCTTTAAATTTTGAAGATATGAGTATAATAGAATCACTAAGGTATAGGATACCTCCTGCAACATATTCTTCTTGTTGACCTTGATTGGCACTATTGAAAATTGAAATAACACCATTCCCACTCTTAACAATAGAAGGATGGATCAATGTTCTTTCTTTACCAGTGTTAGGGGCTTTTTTTACTTTGAAAGCCTAGTCATGACTAGGAGATACACTGAAACGATGGCTAAAACTTACCTTGAAAGATCTCAGAGTTTTTGGCAAGCTAGATACATCAAAACACCAGAAGACTAGACACACATCCATCTCATATTTTTTGGCAAGCCAGACACAAATCCATGAATTCATTTGCAGGTTTCACGTGTTCTCTCAAAGTATTACAAACAACCCTCATGAGAGGAGATGAGTGTTGCGATGAAAAATTATTAAATTCAACAACAATATTATGGCCACCTAGAAATGACAATGGTAAGATGCGTAAATAAAATAGTTGCAGCATACCCTCTATACCATTGTTCTCAAGACAAACCCATGTATCTATATTATGCATAATATTCTCTAAGAGATGTGTAGCATTACTTATACAATTCAGGAGAAAGGATTCCATTTTTGAAGATAGATTTTCAGCAGAAGTATCAACCCCTAACTCAGATGTCACCCTCGATGATTCATCTACATCCACTGAACTGATTGTTTTATGTTCTAAATCAGTCTCCATGGGAACAGGCACAGAAGAGATGGAAAAGTCTTGCAACTGGGAAGACACTTTAGTGCCAAATCCAAGTTTTGCAATAGCATTCAATATTTCAATTAATACATCCACGCCATGCCCTCTCAAAGAAGCAACATGTCATATCATCTCATCCAATGCAAATTATAAGGACCTAGGACTGTCACCTGCCAAAACTTGTAAGTAGGATTTTGATGTAAAAAATTTCACAAAAGATCTTAGAGCACCACAATCATTAATAGCTTGAAGTATGAGGTTATTAAGTCACAAAGCTTCTAAGCATTGTGGTATAAAATATATTGCATCTATTGAAGGGAGGACACCAACCATGACGACATCCAAAAAGTTATTAGGCAAACCAAAAAAATCTAGAACAAAATAGAAAGTTGGGTATCTGTGAATAATATCATTAGTGACTGTAGTTGCAAGTGAAAAGATTCAAAGACCCCACCACCAAAGTCCTTTGATCTTCTTAATATAGTGCACAAGAAAAATGGAAAATAACTCTCTTCTAATCATATAGAGGTGTCATATTTGCAGGAGCATATGTGCCAAGAGATAGAGCCCAAGGCAAAGCCTTCATAATAAGTATTCTATGATAAGGAACCAATGTGTCAGGTTGAGAAATTTGCATTGCCTTTGATTTAGCAACATTGTTCTGAGGAGACTTTCCCTTGGAACCTGATTGTGATTCTCCACTCTGCATCCTTTCTCCTCAAAATGGTAGACTTCAAACATGCTATGGTGTTGTCCAATGCTCCTAAACCCCTAAAGGAGGTTGCAACATGATGACTATAGTCCATAAAATCCTCAAGAACATGCACAAAGATGTTACCAAGTGTATATGTGTGGATCCAAATATTTGGGAAGAGGGAGAAAAGTTGGCATTAAACCCACATCCAATAAAGAAGTGCAACCAAAAGAAGAAGAAACTAAAATTGTTACAAGAGAAAGTAGTGCTTCTCCTAAAGATATCGAACAATAGGATGATTCACTAGAAACTTATTTCCATTGAGCTCTCAGGGATTATGGCTTTATGGTTTGGTTGTATCAAATAGCGTCTGTAGTTCTTCAATGTGAGGCTCAGTTTGGTGATTTTTATCCACCTAGTTTGGTTGATGGTTTCGATTTCTCTCCTTAAACAAGTAAGTTGTCACCATTACCTTATTCCTCTCTTGCTCATGGTGTGGTAGGTATTGGGTTAGCTTCTCATCTCAATTTTGGGGAGCTTAATTCTATGTTTTTCAATGATAATACGATCTTTCAATTCAATAATTTTCAGTTCATTAATGGTAATAGTGGGTTTTCGGGCTACTTTGTCCTGAATCGTAACAAAAATTGAAGCGTTATACAAATCCAAGCATGTCTCACATTCCACCAAGAAACAAAATTTCCATATTTTGATTGTATCATTTGAGGATTTCTCAAATATGTAAACAATTAACATCATAAATACTCTTCCTTAGTTGTCAAACTTTCTCCTCTATGGAGCTTGAGAAAATATGTGCATACACATATCACATTATAGCATGTTGTGGAGTACATTTACAAGAAACCAATCATTAAAAATTTTATATTCTATCAAGATTGAGGCATGTGTTAAATGCCCATTATCTGCATCCTTGCACAATGGTGTCATTAATAATTTGAAGGTTCTTGTCTTGCTAGTATGATATAATTATTTCTGTGTGCAAGATGTTTTTTCACTCCCTTTATTGAAATTTTGATGTTTATGAACAATATATAGATACAATGGATGCCTCGAATAATAAAAGAGGTAATTATTTTGCCATCAACAGTGTTTAGTATTTGCATATGGTGTAAATTCAGTAGTTCTACTCGTGGTTCTTTCAATGAACTCTCCTAGAGGCTTACACCATACCTTATTTCTCATGTTAAACTATAGTTTTTCATCATCAACAAACCCTCTTTAGATAGTCCATTAGCCTCTGCTTTAAATTATCTGTAAATATGATGGAATGATATATTCAAGAATTGTGCCTTGACTCTCTTCAGCTACTCCAAAACGGGTTGTGAAAACAATTGCTCCATCCTAAAGCTACCATTCAACCAATTGATAACCAAGAAATCCCAAAAGGCTTGGAATTAAGTCACCTCTCCTCTACTGCCACTATTAACAAAAAATTTAGTGCCTTTATTTCATCGCAATTGTTAAAACTTGTACCAATAAATGCTTTACATTTTGAAGATATGAATGTAATAGAATCACTAAGGTATAGGATACCTCCTACAACATATTCTGCTTGTTGAATTTGATTGGAATTGTTGAAAATTGAAGTAATACCATTCCCACTCTTAACAATATAAGGATGGATAAATGTCCTTTATTTACCAGTGTTAAGGCTTTCTTACTTTGAAAGCTCAATCATGATTGGGAGACACTGAAAATATGGCTAAACCTTACCTTGAAAGATCTCAAAGTTTTTGGCAAGCCAGATACATCAAAACACCATAAGACGCAGTGCCTTATAACACTTTAAGTCTCTCTTCAAAACCAATATTTTAAAAAAATTGAACGTGATATCCCTCATAGGTATATATGTATCTAGTCACTTAGCTTTTTGAAGACTTTTGAACTTCTATAGCTTCTTCCACTACCGGGTTTCTCCTCATGAATTATCTACAAATATATCTTTATGTACTAGCCTTAGAGTATATATTCCTATGGCAAGATTCTTTGACCTGAGAAAAGAATCCTCCTCTCTAAGCCTGATGTAATTCTTCTAAAGTTGTACTAGATATTCCTTACACTATTTTGCTTCCCTTTATGATAACTTTAACTCTACCTCAATTTTCTATCCCTTATTCCAAATAGGTTTTGGAATTGGATCTGCTGTTGTGCAAAGTATTGGATTCTTCGGTTCCAAATAGGTGTGGAAATTGGATCTATTGCCTGTGCCAAGTAATGGATTCCCTCATTCTACAATGTGCCAATCAATAAGATAACCTATATAATCCAATCTTCCATTGATAGTGGTTTTATATACTTACGAAGAATCACTTTACTGTGTATGAATTTCTTAGAAATCAACCTCTATAGACTCTTGGTTGTCTAAGCCTTACCAAAGGAATGTTTTCTAAACCCAATCCACCAACTTCCATTGCTTTACCTAATGAATTCCACTTCACTAAAGGGATTCCCAGCTTCAAATTCTAGGAGATCAGGTGACATCCTTTTAATTTATTGGACTTGAGATGTTTCTCCTGCAATTAAAGAGCCTCCAATGTCAACCTCTAATGCATCTGCATGTCACCCAAGCTTACCAATACACATTCTTGAAATACCTTGGATACCATGGAATTTTTTTATGGTGATGAAGTCTTGTTTGTAGAACGTAAATATAGTAGGTTTCAATTGACTAATGAGAAGCAATTCCATTCATCATAGACATTGGGTTCACATGCCAAACAACTAAAAATGTGTTAGTGTCATTGCCAACTTTTGTACCTCCTACATTTGGTGCCAAATTTTCAATTGTAGGTAATTTTCAACCTCTTTATTCACATCTACTTTTGAATCACTAACAAGAGATATCTACCAAACTATTTATTTTTACACCATCCATACATCCTTTAATATATATGCATCCCCATAACCAATTTCAGGCATCATTGTTGTTGTTATTTTCAGTAAATGTGCTCGAAATGACAAAATTCCATCTAGACTTGAAAGGCATCTCAAAATTCTTATGTGTTTTTCTACTTCAATATCTACCAACTTTGTTCTAGCCAAAAAATCCATGAATTCATTTGTAGGTTTCATGTGTTCTCTCAAAGTAGTACAAACAACCCTTGTGATATGAGATGAGTGTTGCGGTGAAAAAATATTAAATGAAAAAACAATATTACACCTGGAAATGACAATGGTAAGAGGGGTAAATCAAAAATTTGCAGCATAACCTCTATACCTTTTTCTCAACAAAAACCCATGTATCTATATTATGCGGAATATTCTCTAAGAGATGTGTAGAATTTATTATACAATTTGGGAGAATGGATTCCATGTTTGAAGACAAATTTTAAGCAGAAGTATCAACCCCTAACTCAGATGTCACCCTCAATTATTAATCTCCATCCACTGAAGTGATTATTTTCTATTCTAAATCAGTATCTATGGGAACAGGCACAGAAGAGCTAGAAAATTCTTGCAACATGGAAGATAATTCAACACCAAATCCAAGTTTTGCAATATTATTTAATATTTCAATCAATACATCCACACCATGCCTTGTCAAAGAAGCAACATGTCATATCACCTCATCCAATGCAGATGATAAGGACCTAGGACTGTCACATGCCAAAGCCCACAGTAGGATTTTGATGCAAAAATTTCACAAATGATCTTAGAGAACCAAAATCATTAATATCTTGAAGTATGAGGTTATTAAGTCACAAAGCATCTAATCATTGTGGTATACAAGCTACTACATATGCATAAGTGAGGACACCAACCATGATGGTATCCAAAAAATCATTAGGCAAACTAGAAACCTCTAGAATAGAATAGCAAGTTGGATATTTATGAATAATATCACTCATGACTACAGTTGCAAGTGAAAAGAGTCAAAGACCCCACCACCAAAGTCCTTTGATCTTCTGAAAATAGTGCAAAAGAAAAATGGAAAATAACTCCCTTCAAATCATATAGCCATGTAGTATTTCCAGGAGCATATGTGCCAAGAGATAGAGCCTAAGGAAAATCCTTCATAATAAGTCTTCTATGATAAGGAACCAATATGTCAGGTAGAGAAATTTGCATTGCCTCTAACCTAACATAATTATTTTGAGGAGACTTTCCCTTGGAACATGATTGTGATTCTCAATTTTGCATCCTTTCTCCTCAAAATGACAGACTTAAAACATGGTGTGGTGTTTTCCAAGGCTCCTAAACCCCTAAAGGAGGTTGCAACATGATGAATATAGTCCATAAAAGCCTCAAGGATATGAATTTTTTTTTTACCAAGTGTATATGTTGTGGATCCAAATCTTTGAGAAGAGGGAGAAAAGTTGGCATTAAACCCACATCCCATAAAGCAGTGCAGCCAAAAGAAGAAGAAAATAGAATTGTTATAAGAGAAATCAGTGCTTCTACTACAAATATCAAACAATAGGATGATTCAAAGGAAACTCATTTCCATTAATATCTGGGGGATTATGGCTTTATGGTTTGGTTATCTCAAATAGCATTTGCAATTCTTCAATGCGAGGCTCACTTTGGTGATTTTTAGCGACTTGGTCTGGTTAATGGTTTCGGTTTCTCTCCTCAACCAGGTAGGTTGTCACCATTACCTTATTCCTCTCTTCCTCATGGTGTGGGATGTGTTGGGTTAGCTTCTCATATCAATTTTGGGGATCTTAATTCTGTGTTTTTCAATGGGTATTTTATCTTTCAATTCAATAATTTTCAGTTCACTAATGGTAATAGTGGGGTTTCAGGATACTTTGTCCTGAGTCCTAGCTATTGGAAACCTCAAGTGTGATAAACTCTGAACCAGTCTGAATCTAATCAGAATTATGATTGGATATTTGTTTCTTGTTACTCGTTTGGGTGTACAAAAGGTTTACCTTGGACCTTTTTTTTCTTTCTTGGATTCAACAGTTTGTTATGTCCCGGTAGCACGTGTTGGGAAAATCATGAAATAATTTTTCTCTTCCTATAGTGAAAGTGACTTGCGTATTGTGATAAGGTTTGACAGTTAAGACTCCTACGAAATTTCTTCTTGGCTCTGTGATTTGGATTATTTCCTTGTTTAGATGGATTGCAGAGAACTCCAAGAGTCTCAACAAACTCTGTGGAGATATGAGGATGAAATACTAAGCAACCAAAGCTCAATTTTTTCTACTTCTAAGAAAATCTGAGCAGTCCAAAGTTACAAACATGTCACCTCCCTAATTGCAACTACAATGGTTAACCTAGTGGAGTAGAAACATTATATAAATGTGTTGGAGGCAGCATGTAATACACTTAGGAATATAGTAGGAATTTGCTCCAAGGGTAACCAATTTGGAGCTTTTAACAAGTTGCAAATAGTTAATTCAAATTTTGGAAGACAAAAGGAACATGATACAATCCATCTGCTTCCAAGGTAATTTAGAATTGGTCAAGCAAGCTTTGGATTCAGCCAAGGAAGTAGAAAACAAAGACTCCAATGGACATGTATTCCGTTATTTTGAAGGTATGTCAAAATTCTTTTGTTTTTAAGTTCGTTCTGTAGAATGTATACTACAAAGTTTTTTGGACTGTGACGTATCTGAAACAACTTATGTCGAACAACTTTATGCTAGTAGTTAGTACCATTTTGGACTTTGTTGGCACTGTTCTGAAATAGACTATGATGTACTCTTGTTGTGAGAATTGTTTCTGATTTTACTTAATATATTAGACTAGAGGAGAGTAGATTCAGAATGTGGCTCATAAATATGAGGTTATCTGATGATTATGTAAATGTTTTTAATGCAAATCCTTAATGGAATCTCTCTATATGGATGCATGTAAAAATATAATTGTTAGTTTTTTCTAATTTTTTATGCTCATAATGAGCAACACCTGAGTGCTCCAAGGCACATACCTATGCATATTTTTTATTTCTGATTGAAATAGTAAATATACTATTTTTTGGTGGGGAAGAAACCAATCAATCACAACATTTTTCCATTTGATTGAATATAAAAAATCTGGGATTCAAAATATATGAATGTAAGAGAATGTAGGTTTTCACAGTGATTCATATAGAAAATTTTGGATGAAAACTGTCTAAAGATTATTTTGTCCAATTATCCTAGCATAGAAGTAACACAAACAAGGCAACATTTTTAATCCATGCTGAATTTAGTTTTATGTAAAGGGAGAGCCCCTCATCTAATGAATAGTAGATGAATAGAGCATAACACTAATAGTTATCCTTTAATACATTTAGATACCCATCAAACAAGTATTTCATTCTACATTAGACATCCGAAAAATGAACATAGATAGATGGGTCAGAGGGCTATAATATTTTTGTTGCCAATCGAATGAACATCCCATGGAAACTGTTAGGTCCCTGTAATTTTTCAGATTGGCAAGATCAAATAGACAAGGGTAACATCAAACCAACTTTCGATTCCTAGGACCTAGCCTTCTTGGACTCAGAGAGGGCTCTCTCTATATTTATATAAAATATATAACTTCTATGATTTGGGATGCTGATTTTAGGCTAGTTAAAATGATAGGGTTGTTTTTTTGTTTTGTTTGGTTGGGTTGCTTGTTAAGAAGAAAAAATAGAGTAAGAGAAATTCAATCCATTGGCTATGGGGTCTGCGAAAGGTTTGAAGAGTATAACAAAAAATCAAGGGTGTTTCATAGGGCAAGTTAACAAATCCAAATGGATCTTAATAGCTTATGTGGGTGTGAAATGAACATTAAATTATGAGTTTAGTAGGTTTAAAGGGAAATTAAGAATCCTTTAACATATACTAGAAAAAGAAGAGTCTTTGAGATCACTATACCTAAGAAAGAACCAAAGGACAGGGTACACCATAAACTTCTTTGGCCTAGCTTGATCAAGCAAACTTTGAGACAACAATACAGCAAACCCTAGAGAGCAGGGAACTCCTAAATTCTCTAGCTATTCACTTTCAGAGAAATAAAACATTTAAGATAACAAATAAGTGATGATTAAAGAGTAGGGAACTCTTAAATTCTTCAATTAGACTATAAAAGACCTTCAAAGTGACTATTCAAGATGGACCAAAGGACAGGGCATACCATAAACCTATTTGGTTTGACTCTTATTAAATCATTTTCAAGACAAAAAAACTAGGTGGAATCGGAAAGAAATGAAGAATTCTCCAATCAGACCTAGTAGAGGAAAACATTTGAGCAACGGAAAACAAACAGACTTAAGGTGCCTCTAACAACATGTCTTAACCTAATTTTTTTGTTCTATTGCAAGAGAAATGATGAAAAGTATGAAATCAGAAGGAAAAAATTACTAAATTAGAATGACATCACCATTAACCAAGTTCATGAATCCTGTAAATGTGCTTGCTCCATTGATATTCAATCCAAAACAGTTACAAAGCTCCAAAGCCAACTTCTTCACAACTCCAAGTCTATGAGGCATTCAGCTCAACAATCAACCAACCAAAAAAAATTATGGAGCATACATGTAGTATTTATCTGAAAAATGAGGAGGTGAACCTAATATATGGTTTGAGATGTCATTCATTACATAGTTAATGCATTTTGACCTTTGCGACCATGCAAGGCCCGAGGCAAAATATATGAAAGTGACTCACTATAATAATAACTCCTAAACTAACATCTGAGTAAATTTTGGAAGCATTTGACCTTAAGGCCTCTCAATAAATTTTACAATAATTCCTGGTGTCTTTTGTTGACTTTCTGGCAAGGGCGCAGTGCTAGTGCAAATGCACAGCGCCAAGACTGAGAAAATGGCATGTTTTGTAGCTAACTTTTGGAGGCCTTCCCGATAACCAAATGAGCGCCATGATACTCATTGGAAAGGTATCTGAGTCAAATTTCCAAATATGCCTTTACGTTCCAAAATGGTGCCCACATTCCTTGTCAAAAATCACTTCTCCCAATACTAGTAAACACGCAGCGCCAAGGCCAAAAAGAGGGCAGAAAGGTGATTTTTGGGTAGTTTTTGGCCTTTTTGAAGGACCATTTTTGCTCCAAATGTTTTGAAAAATTCTAAGGTTAATGTATTCATCACTAGGAACATGAGGAGGCTGACCATGTTTCATTTGAGTGCCCCAAAAATGAGCGCAGCGCCAGTGGCACTGCGTGTTTGGCCCAATTTCTACAAGTCAAACTATCAAAAATTCAAAATGTACAAAAAGGTACCAAAATTGGAATTTAGCTTGCTAATTAGGATTTTCAGGATTGTAGGGACACATTAGCAAGGATATTAAGCTTCTCTTTCTCCTTTTTCTTGGCTAGGGTTTCTTTCAATTTGTTCTTCAACTACTTGATCTTGGCATATTTCTCTTGGATGATCAGTCTTGAGTTGTCATGGTCATCTGCTCATCCAAGTCCACCAAGTAAAACTCTCTCTCTTGCTCATGATGAAGGTTTTCCTCTTCTTCCATGTTTCAGTTGTGTTTTGGGGAAGGTAATGTCCTGTGCCATTAGTGGTATCTTCAAAATATTCTGTATTTTCCACTGTAAAATTCAACTAATCTTTTCCACTCTCTCTAGACACCTTTTTAAAATCTCTAAGTGCTTGCAGTTCTTTATAGTGATCATCAGTGTTTTCTTCTAAGTTATCTATAGCCCTTTCAAGTTCATTCATTTCTATCTAGTTCACCTTGCCCTTTTTCCATATTCCATCAATATTTTATGATAGACTTCCTTCATGTTGGCCTTTGTGCCTCAACACCACTATTGTCTCCTTCTCACAACTTTAAACTCTATTTTTTGAAAACCCTAGGGTAGAAGTGAAATGAGATGAGGGAAAGGGGATGAAAGGACTAGCTTGAAAGGTGAAGGGAATGAGTGAAAGGGAATGTGTAGGGACAAACTAGATGAATGAAAACCCTAAATCAATGCAATTACCCTGTTTATGACTGATATTTCTTTTAGGAGGATGAAACATGGGTAAAACAGTGATCACAAGCTTGTAATTAGGGTTTTCTTTAGGGTTCCTCCTCAATTCATTTAAGAATGACAAAATAGCTAAGAAACAAGGTTTAAAATGTGTACTTACTGCTTTGAAGGATGTTTGGAGGACCTTGGAAAATTTTAGAGAATTTTTGAAGTGATTTGGGTTGCTAGAATGTTCAACAACTTTCTCTGGCAAGAGCGCAACGCTAAGGTACAGGTGGGTAGCGTTGGTGCAAACGCGCAGTGCCAAGATGAAAAAACACAACACTGTTTTGCAAACCACTTTTGCAGGTCTTCCCGATGTCCAAATTGGGCCCAAGATAGCTCGTTGCAAATATTATCTTGTCTACTATCCAAATATACCTTTTTTTTTCTGTTTTGAGTTCATTTTCCTTGTCAAAAGTTGATTTTCCCAAGACTTGTCAAAAGTGCTGAATGAGGGTGCAGAAATGCAGAGTGCTAGTGCAGGAAATGTTTGAAGGCCTTCCTCAACCCAAAATTGAGCTCATGTTATCTCATTGGAAATATATCTCTGTCTAGTTATCATTTTACTCATTAAGCAAGTCATTTGGACACTCCAGCTATGAGAAAGCGTGATTTTCCCAAGGTCACTCCAGAAGTGTAACAAACCTTTCGTAGCACCTGTAAATTTGAAATTTCTCCCAAACCATGATACCTATGTAAAACTTGAAGGAGGATTTTCATCCTTGACCTATGAGGGACAAAAAATTCTCTCACTGTTGTTAATTTCATCTTTGTTTGGTCAGAAACATAGTTTGAAGCAAAATTGGCCCTATGTGTGGCAAATGATTCGTCCCTGGAATGAATTATTGGAAAATGATGGAGGCATAACGTTTATGAGCTGGTATGGCTTCATACTTGCTAATATGACCTACCATATGGATCCTCTACTCCTATGCCTTTTTTCATAGCAAACCCTAGCTCAGTGGGATAAGATATTAGGTTTTAGTGCTTGTGAACAATGATGACTTGGGCACCCTTGGAACAAGAAAAATCCCTTTGAAATTTGATGTGTTGGCCTGTGGAAATCCAAGTTGGCTTTGAAAAACCCACTTTCTAATGTTTTGAAGTCTTTTTCTTTATCACTGATACTCTTCGACACTTTTTGCTTTGCAGGTTGCTGAAGTCATAGCGCTCGCTTTTCTTTTGCTCACTAAGGCTTTGACAACATGATGATCATAATCACTCCTTCTCATATGTGTGTTGAACTCATCGAAATGAAAGGACAAGACCTTGATAAATAAAAAACCCTGATGACCTAGTGAGAATGCTTTTGACCTGATTTTGAATGAGATTTTGACTTAAAGATTTTCAAGTGAAAACAGAGCATTATCATGGGTTATTATGATCAAAGAGGCATGGGAATGAGTCAACAATATGATATTGGAGGGAGAATGGAGAAATTAGGTTTTAGGTAGGAAAAAAGGATGAAAATGAGAGGTGTAAGCCCATAATGAGTCTTTTAAGAGCAACAAGGTGACCTTGAGAAGACCAATTGAGGAATAGTGAAAATAGGTTTATAAGGATAATGAAACCAGTGAGATTTCTAAAACTCAATATATTCAATGAATATTGTTTTCAGAAAACTATAGTCATCCTATAGTCATCCAAATATAGTGAAAAATATCGATGAGTAACAGTAGCTCCACTTGGGGAGGGAAACTCCTTTAGGAGGTGTCTGTTAGTCATCAGTATTTTTACCTATTTTGATGACTAGATTCCTTGGCCGCGTTTTCTAGAATGTAATATCAATCTGTCAATTTTTCATATAGAAAACACCTCAAACAAATTTTTTCCTTCCTACCCCTCTCCTTCAGCCTTTAATGAGAAAACCCCTTCAGTTTCCCTACCTATCCCAATTCAGCAAAGCCTCCCTGTCTATAGTTGTTATCAGTTTTCCTCTCTACCATAAAAATCCTTTGTTTTTCAAGCAAATCACTGTCCAACATTTAACAAAGTGTCTACCCCTCTCCCACTTATCACTTTGTCATGTGATAACCTACTCATGCCCAAGAAGCCATTCAAAATCCGTGACAAAGGATGTAGGTCTAGGTGGTGGTGTTTTAGGAAAAATTCATTGGCAAGACTGTTTTAAGCCAAAAAATATGTCTTCAATATCAGTCACATCATGTCTTGCTATTTTCCAAAGCCAAAACCCTTGTCTACCCCTAGGTCACGCACCATCGAAAATGTCACTTTGTTTTGTTTCTAGCAAGGCTCAGGAATGTTCAAATCAGGAATAGAGAAGGATGTTCACTGTCTGAAGAAATATGTTTAGATCAGACGAAATCTCCATGAAACACCAAAGGAGCTCTCCAAGGTTCAAAAGCATATGTTTTTACATCTCTGCAGGGGTGTAATTGAATGATGATCAGTGTGCAAATTGGAGAAAAGGATCAATTGAACAAGTTTCTCATACTGAAATATTTTGCCTTCAGTAATCAGATGGAGAGCTATAAAGTAAAGAGCATCAAGTGTACATGGTTTAAATCCAAAGGCTGCCTAAAGAGCAGAGATAATTCCTCAAGTCAAATTAACACAAAAGACTGAGTGATGCTAATCATCAGTGCTCCATAATCTCCTCCAACAGCAGTGCTGCATAATCTTTCCAAAGGGCATCATCATGTAGGGCATAAGAAGACAGCTGCTTCTTATGTTACCTTGAACCTGGGATGTGAACATTAGTCAAAGGAAATTTCAATATACCTCTGAAAACACAATCAAGGGAAAAGCTAGCTCAATGATGTCCAGCAGTGAACACTCTCCATATACCAATCACATTGCTTCTGATCTAGATTTCATAGTGATATTTTACAAAAGGGATATACATCTCAGACAATGCCTCATAAAGCAAGAGGACATTAGGTTCAAGTGATTTTACCAATGATAAATGTCAAATCTCACTTTGTTTCCTATTAGTATTCTTCAAGCAAACATACAAAGGCACAGTGTTGAAATAGCTAAATATTTTGTGTTTAATAGAACCTCCTTCAAAAGCAGAGGGTTAGAAGCACAATGGTGGAAACCTCCTTCAAAAATCAGAGGGTTAGAAAAACATTGTTGTGACCTCCTTCACAAACAATCAGAGGGTTGACATGTTTTTAAGAAACTTCAGAGTCTAATTTGTGCCACTTCCTCCAAAGATGAACAGAGGATACATCACCAAGATTAAAATTGTGTTTGAGAAAGGTTTCTTGTGGCAAAGAAAGGTTGAGAAACAGTGGTGAAACAAATGAAAGATGATAATTTAAAAGCCTCTTTCACATAAAAAGCCAAAGATTAACATAATTATGCCAAAAGGCCTCTATTCTCATGTTTATGAAAGCCTCCTTCAAAGGATAACTCATAGGTTATAATTTTGATTAAAGTAGCCTCATCTAAATGGCCAAGGAGGTAGACCAAGCTCTGTTTAAAGTGACTTCTGCAACTAATATAAAGAGATAGTCCACCTAGATGATTTAGGTGGAAAAAGGAATTCTTGTTTTTAGACAGATTCATTATGGTTTTTCAAGAATTAACCCCTCCAAGTGATGAATAAAGGGCAAGCGCCAAAATTTGTTTTCTCACCTCAATTAAAATATAGAGGGCACATTTTTAAGAATAGGTGAACTTTCATGGTTTGAAGGTCCCCCATTCATCATGAGCTAAATGCCCAACAATGAATTTAAATAAACATTTGGGGTCATAGATCATATGGATCAACCTATTCAATAGGTAAAACAGAGATGTAGGAGACCAATTCTTGGTGGATACAAGCAATATACATTTTTAGGTGTTTTAAATCAAAGGATAAATTCAAGTTTCAAGTTTGAAAGGCCACCTTTGAAAGGACAAAAAGGCACACTGTATGATAAAGATAAGCTCTTTATGTTTTAAGTTGATCCCTTTGGTAAACAAGCAAAAGGAGAAAACACATGGTTTTAAAGACCCTCATCACTTCATAAAACAGTGGATTTGCATTATGTTTTGAGAGGCTGCATTAGTGGTTTTAAAAGGATAATCTCCTTGGTAAACAATTAGGGGATCAAATTATGGCTTGTAGACCTCCTTCATCATACAAGAAGAATACCAAATCATGGTTTAAAGGCCTCTTCACTTCATAAAACAGTGGATTTACCTTATGGTGTTGAGATGCTGTAATAGTGATGTTCTTGTAAGCATTTTTAGTTGACAACCACACAGGGGTAAAGTGTCAAGGAGGGTTAGAACACATTTTTATTGCTTCCTCCTAGAAACGAGTAGAGGGAAAGTCACCAAAAAAAATATTAAAGTTTGTTTGGAAAAGAGAGACACTGTGTTTTTGTAGGTTTTAACCCTGAACAAAAATTATCTACACACAAATCTTATAACAGAAAATAAAAAATATCGAGAGAATAAAACATAAAACAGATAAACATAGAGATTTTCCCCTGGATCCCAAATTGGGATGACCAGCTTGATATTTCATTATATTCCTTTTAGTGTTACAACACACACACACACACACACACACACACACACACACATACATGTCGAAGCATACATAAACCCCAATGCATTAACCTTGGATTAGAACATAACCGTAGTTCCCTTGACCGGATCTACAAAATACCAGGGGCCAAAAACCATCGTACCCAAAAACCATGTGCAAACTCATGCACAAAACATGGGTGGTTCTGCCTATGAGTGGGTCCGCACACCAAAAACAATTTGCCTCTGACCCCGACAGGGGGGGTTGTGCCCCCCCTGTGACCCCCCTACTGCGCTCGACGCAACGTACATCGCATGGGGCTGGTCGTGGAAAGAATATAACACATACCCAACATTCTCCCACTTTTTGTTTTCTTTCCACAAGGGGCCACAGGAGAGCTTAGTCATTGGGCCAATTCTTCAACACCCATTGTTTCTCTACACCAAGAGAACTTCTGAGTGCTCACAGACTTCATCAGTGCATCTGCAACATTCTTTGAAGCATCCACCTTTACCAACAACACCCTTTTAGCCTCAACCATATCTCTAACAAAGTGATATTGAACATCAATGTGCTTTATCTTTGAATGATAAGCAGGGTTCTTAGCCAAGAAAATTGCACTTTGGCTATCATAGTCTATCCTTATAGCTTGCTGTACCAACCCCATAATTGAACACAATCTCTGCAACCAAACTGATTCCTTGCTTGCATGAGTGGCTGCTATGTATTCTGCTTCTGTAGTTGAAAGAGCCACTACAGATTGTCTTTTACTCATCCAACTGACTACACCTCCAAGTAGGCTAAACACATACCCACTTTTAGATCTTCTTTGGTCCAGATCTCCAGCCCAGTCTACATCAACAAAACCACGAATGTCCAACATTCTTTTCAATCCTAGCACAAGCCATAATCACTAGTGCCACGTAAATATCTGAAAACCTGCTTCATTGCTATCCAATGCTCCTTCCCGGGTTTGACATAAACCTGCTCAATACTCCGACTGCATGAGCAATGTCTGGTCTAGTACAGACCATTGCATATACCAGGCTACCCAATGCACTTGCATATGGAACACGGGACATATCCTCCTCTTCATCTTGTGTCTTGGGACACTGTTCAGCAGACAGCTTTACACCTACAGGAATAGGAACATTCACCGGTTTACTATCCTACATATTGAACCTCTACAAAATAGTCTCGACATACTTCCTCTGGTTTAACCAAAGCTTCCTCTTTGTCCGGTCTCTCTTAATTTCCATGCCCAAAATATAGTTTGCAGCACCAAGATCCTTCATGTCGAATTTGGAGAACAGTTGGGTCTTCAAATCTTGGATAATTTCTTTGTCATTTCCAATCAACAACATATCATCCACATATAAGACCAAATAGATAACACGGTCACCAATTAATTTAAAATAAACACGGTGATCCTCCTTGCTTCTGGTGAAGCCAAGTCCCCGTATATAGGTATCAAATTTCTGATACCACATCCTTGGTGACTGTTTTAACCCATACAGAGACTTCTTCAACCTGCATACTAGTTCTTTCTTACCCTTCACTATAAAGCCTTCAGGTTGCTTCATGTAGATATCCTCTTCTAGATCCCCGTGAAGAAATGTTGTCTTCACATCCATCTATTCTATCTCAAAATCAAATGCAGCAGCAACAGATAAAAGTAATCTAATAGAAGTAACTTTGGCAACAGGAGAAAAAATATCACCAAAATCAATTCCTGGCACTTGGGAATAACCTTTTGCTACCAATCGAGCTTTGTATTTCTCCACCTTGCCTTCTACATTCATCTTCTTCTTAAACACCCATTTTCTCCCAATGGGCTTCCTTCCAGCCGGCAACTCCACCAGATCCCATGCATCATTTTTGTGCAAGGATGCCATTTCATCAGCCATGGCCTCCTTCCAGAGTTTTCCATCCTCTGAATCTACTGCCTCCCTGACAGTTCTGGGTTCATCATCAGTTATAGTTAAGGCAAAACCTGAATAGAAAGCGGATGGACTATACCTTTCTGGTTGCCTTCTTTCCCGAACTGATCTTCTCAAAGCTGGAGTTTGTGGATCTTCATCTTCTGAGTCTTCTTCTGTTGTAGAGTCTGATTCATCCTCCTTTAGCTCAAGCTCTATCTTCTCAGGTTCCTTTGGTAGGACTTCATGTTTAACAACATCTTTCACTTCTCTAAACACCACATCTCGACTGTACACAACCTTCCTTGTTTCTGGGTTCCAAAGCTTGTAACCCTTTAAACCATCCTTATACCAAATAAAGATGCACCTTTCAGATTTATTATCCAACTTGGTCCTTTTCTCCTTTGGAACATGTACATATGCATCACATCCAAATACCCTTAGATGTGAAAGAAAGGGTTTCTTACCATTCCATATCTCATGTGGAGTCTTATCCTCCAACGTTGATGAAGGTGATCTGTTAACTAAGTAACATGCAGTCTCCACTGCCTCTGCCCAGAATTCTTGTCCTAACCCGGTAAAACTAAGCATGATTCTTGCCTTTTCCATCAACATTCTGTTCATTCTTTCTGCAGCTCTGTTTTGCTGAGGTGTGTATGGAGTAGTCTTCTGTCGTGCTATACCACACTTCTTACGGAACTCTTCAAATTCCTTCTTACAGAAATCCCCACCATTATTTGTCCTCAGTGCCTTTATCTTCTTCTTTGTCTGGTTTTCCACCAGAGCCTTAAATTCTTTAAATTTGTCAAAGACTTCATATTTCTTCCTGAAGAAATATATCCATGTATTCCTTGAGAAGTCATCTATGAATGAAACATAGTACATAGACTTTCCCAGTGATGGAACTGACACAGGTCCAAACACATCACTGTGCACAAGTTCTAATATCTTGTTTGCCCTCTTAGCACCAGAAGGAAAACTCACCCTGATTCTGCTTCCCATATACACAATGTTCACAGAAATTGAATTCCAGAGAGAAATTAGAAATACCTTCTACCATACCATTTTTATGCAGTATTCGAAGGCCCTTCTCTCCAATATGTCCAATCCTTTGATGCCATAGCATGGTCTTTTATCGATAGACAGCTAGGCTTTCCACTGCACTTTCAGGAACCACAGAACTGTTACACCCATCAATAACAGTGCTACCTTGTAGCTTGTATAGAGTTCCAGTCCGAACTCCCTACATTAATACCAGCGCTCCCCGAACCATCTTGCAGGCATCTTTCTCAAACACTGTTTTTACACCTGAATCATCCATCTTGCTTACAGAAATCAAATTTCTGGCCAATGCAGGAATATGCAGAACACTAGGAAGTGTTCTAATCCTTCCACCCTGTAGCTTCAGCTTGAACTTTCCACGTCCGACGATTCTGGCCTTCCTATCATCCCCTAGGAATACATCGTCGCCATCATATTTCTCATACTCGTAGAACCACTCCCTATGGGGAGTGAAGTGAAAGGATGCACCCGAGTCAATCAACCATGACTCATGATCTACATGTGTATTTGAAGAAGAAGCCAAATACACATCCCCACCTTCATCTGAGGTGGTGTTTGCCTCTACAGAAGGAGCATCATCAGATCCCTTTCCTTTCTTAGGAGCTTTATATCTGCAGTCTTTTTTGTAGTGTCCTTCCTTTCCGCATTTCTAGCACACTTTTACAAACTTTCCAGGAGATTTAGATCTCCCTCTAGATTTAGATCTCCCACTCGAAACCTTATTCTTGTTTCTGTTTTGGGACCTTCCTCGTACAGATAAGGCATCTCCATTTTGACCCTCCATATTTCTCCATCTCATTTTCTTTGACAACAAGGCTGAGACAATGTCATCAAAATTCAAGGTAGTTGTATTTCTACCTATTGCAATAACTAGATTGTCCCATGAGTCTGGTAGAGAACACAAAAAATTGATGCACTTATCTTCATCTGAGATTTTAATATCAACATATGACAACTGACTTACCACAGTATTGAAGGTGTTCAAATGCTCTATCACCGAGTCTCCATCCTTCATCCTCAGGTTATACAACTTTTTCCGCAGGAACAACTTATTCACCAGAGACTTAGATTGGTACAAAGTCCCAAGTTTTTCGCACAAATTCTTCGTCGTAGCTTCCCCAGATATATTCAACAACACTGAATCTGAGACACACAACCGTATTGTGCTCTTAGCCTTTTGATCCAGTTTCTTCTAGTCTTCATTTGACATTGTTGTTGGTTTAGTACCTGGATCTACCACAATCCATTGATCTTTATCCTCCAGCAGATCCTCCATCTTGAGCTTCCACAGCTCAAAACTCTGACCATTAAATTTCTCGATCTCTATCTTTCTGCCGCTCGCCATATTTTTTTCACAACAAGAATTGATCCTGCAGATCTCCCACTGAAAATGGTCTACCTTAGGCCCAAGAAAAAAAACCCTCACCAGCAAAGGCGTCCCCTTGAAGCCGAAAAAACTCTGATACCAAATTTAGGTTTTAACCCTGAACATAAATTATCTACACACGAATATTATAACAGAAAATAAACAATAGCGAGAGGATAAAACATAAAACATATAAACACAGAGATTTTACCCTGGATCCCAAATCGGGACGACCAGCTTGATATTTCATTATATTCCTTTTAGTGTTACAACACATATATATACATGTCGAAGCATACATAAACCCCAATCCATTAACCTTGGATTAAAACATAACCGTAGTTCCCTTGACCGGTTCTACAAAATAATAGGGGTCGAAAACCATCGTACCCCAAGACCATGTGCAAACTCATGCACAAAACATGGGTGGGTCCACCTATGAGTGGGTCCGCACACCAAATTTTTTTTTCCGAGGCACTGCCTCGGACCCTGATAGGGGGGGCTTCCGCCCCCCTATGACCCCCCTGCTGCGCCTGGCACAACGTACAACGCATGGAGCTATTCGTGGAAAGAATATAACACATACCCAACAGTTTTAAAGGAAAAATTTAGTTTGATGACAAAGGAAAAGAGTGAGGAATCACCAAAAAAAAGGGAAAAGGCGTTCAAAACGTTTTCAAAAGGAGCTATAAAAGCCCTCAAAGTCAAAGATCATTTCTATTTTGTAAAAGAACAAAAGAAAAAAATGTTCTTTCAAAACCTGAGCGAGTAGTTTGCATATTTTTTAGGATGCGACGCGCCTACAGGCGTTCACAGAAGGATTTTGCACATGGCGCGACACACCTGTAGATTTCCGCGACGCGCCTGTGTGTGTGTCAACCAACTGGCCCGCACGGTGTTCAACAAGTGCCCAGGGCCTGAATCGACAAAACATTTCGGCGTGAAGGTGCTACGCGCCTGTGCACAGGAGCATAGCACCGCTAAAACACACTTGCAACTTGCCTCCAATCAGATTTTTGCCCAGCAAAACTTCTCCAAAAAGCGCACAACACATTTTGAGAGGTATTTTCTGTGCTCTCTGCCTAAGTTTTTTAGTTTGAAGAGGTGTTAAGAATCAATTTGGTTAAAGAAAAAAACACAATCTTATGAAGGAAAAAAACACAGTTTCTCTAGAAACCACCATGTTTGCTAAACAAAACAAGGGACAGTGATTAAAGAAGGTATGTTTTTTAGTTTAAAAGGGGTCCCTTAAACAATTATTTTCAAAAGAGGAAAAATAGCCATTTTCAAGGGTACTCTGCTTGTTTAAAAATCACAGAGAAACAATGATAAGAGAAGAAAAATTGTGTGTTAAAGGGAGAATAGACCTCCTCTCAAAATAAAAAAGTTGTCTACCAGTGCTTAAAGAAAACACAGTTACTCTTAAAACTGCCATGTTTATCAAGATACAGAGAAACAGTGATAAAGAAAGGAATGTTTATTGTCAAGGGGTTTCTTGTTGAGAGAAGCTTAAGACAAACAAAATATTCAAGGGGAAAAGAGTTTTAGTGTCAAAAGGAAAGGGAATTTGTTTCCACTTAACAAAAACTTGTTTACCAACTAAAAGCAAAATTCAGACTCACAAAGAGGAAAAAAGGGTTTTGATTGAGGACCTATTTCAGTGATCATTTGAACATTTGTTTTGGTAAATCAGTAAAGGGTATCAAAAACAAAACACCTCCAAAGAAAGTTAGCAAGGGGGGATTTCACAAAAGGTTTGAGCCTGTGACAACTCAAGAAGTAAAGCAATCCCCTTCAATTCTTTTTAACTTCCATGAGGTGGGCTGCCTTGATTTTTTCCAAAAAGTCCAGGAGGTCACCAATTACCCTACCTTAACACAACTGTTCACCCTGAGGCTGCAAGGAAAACATGTCCATCTAGCAGGTCTGGACTTTAAACTCACTCCTAGGGCTGTCTCCAAAGAAACTAAGATCCCCTATATAGGAGAAAAGTGGTTCAAACAAGCATACCTAGATCTGAATCACTATAAACCCTTTCTAAAACCAGACCATTAGGATGCTTGCCAAGCTATATTTCATTTTTCTCATTTATTGAGCAACTATGCCCCCCTGGTGATAGTTATCATGAAGTGTTTCACATGTGAAGGGAGGTTTTCCCGGATTTATTCCTATCACATCTGGCTTCTCATGCATTTCACAAGAACTCAGTTGCTGAACCTACCTTTCTTCCTCTACAAAAGCATAGACAAGATGTCCTTCCTTGTTCAAAAGAGACCTCCTGCTCAGAAAAAAGCCAGTATTTTCCATCATTCCCTCATCAAAATCATCATCCTTCACCAGCTTGAAAAGAAAGGAGTGTCTTAGGAGACTTTCATTTCTCATCGAGATTTTTCCATTGCCTCTTCATCTCATGGCCCATCTCACATATCCTCCTCACCCTCCACTCACTATGTCTCTCCTCGATCAAGTCAAAATACTCCTCAAAGGAAAACATCACCCATGATTGACAGTGAAAAAGAGCATTCTTTTGTAAGCAGACATGAGCTTAGTGGTGATGAGGAACATGGGGACACTAAGAAAATTAGTGAGCATGAACCAAGTGACAAATCACAAGGCAGTGACCAAGAGCAGCAAACTAGTGATGGTGAAGAAAAACAGGGCAGTGACCATGAACAGCAAATTAGTGATGATGAAGAGAAACAGGGAAATACTGAAGAAGTGCAAAGTAGTGATGTTGAAGAGCCACAAGCTAGTGGTGATAGAGAGAAAAGTGAAGGGGTTCAAAGAAGTGATGAAAGAAAAAGTGACCATCAACAACACCGTGATCAGGAGAAAGTCCTCAAGGGGAAAATGAAGATCCTAAGCAAGGTATTGATGATGAACAACAAAACAGTCCTCGAATAGATAGTGAGGGAGGCGACAGCATGCAAAGTGACCATGGTGGCAGCCCACACACAGAGTCTAAAGAAAACAGTGAGAGAGGTGGCAACATGCAAAGTCCCAATGAAGACAGTACTAATGAAGGTAGCACTCAGCAAATTCAAGACATAGATGAGGGTAAACAAGGCAGTCTATAGGTAGATAGTAAATATGGTCAAACAACAGAAAAATATGATGAAGCTATTAGCCCTAAACAAAATCAAAATAGTGAAGAAAATAGTGACAAAGGTGAAGCTGGAGCAGATGATGATGAAGGTAGCAATGTAAAAGATCAAGTTGAACAAGTGCATGTAATGAAGCCTCCCCTCTCTTCTCCTCAACATAGCCAAGAGCATGTGTTTGTTGCCTATAGGTTTTAACCCTGAACAAAAATTATCTACACACGAATCTTATAACAGAAAATAAACAATAGCGAGAGCATAAAACATAAAACAGATAAACACAGAGATTTTCCCTTGGATCCCAAATTGGGACGACCAGCTTGATTTTTCATTATAATCCTTTTAGTGTTACAACACATATATATACATGCCGAAGCATACATAAACCCCAATCCATTAACCCTGGATTAGAACATAACCGTAGTTCCCTTGACCGGATCTACAAAATACCAGGGGTCGAAAACCATCGTACCCCAAAACCATGTGCAAACTCATGCACAAAACATGGGTGGGTCTACATATGAGTGGGACCGCATACCAAAAAAAAAAATCGCCGGGGTGCTGCCCCGGACCCCGTTAGGGGGGGCTGCCGCCCCCCCTGTGACCCCCTTGCTACGCCCGGCGCAAGGTACAACGCGTGGGGCTAGTCATGGAAAGAATATAACACACACCCAAAATTCTCCCACTTGTTGTTTTCTTTCCATGGGGGGCCACAGGAGAGCTTATTCATTTGGCCAATTCTTCAACACCCATTGTTTCTCTACACCAAGAGAACTTCTGAGTGCTCATAGACTTCGTCAATGCATCTGCAACATTCTTTAAAGTGTCCACCTTTACCAGAAACACCATTTTAGCCTCAACCATATCTCTAACAAAGTGATATTGAACATCAATGTGCTTTGTCTTTGAATGATAAGCAGGGTTCTTAACCAAGAAAATTGCACTTTGGCTATCACAGTCTATCCTTATAGCTTGTTGTACCAACCACATACTTGAACACAATCTATGCAACCAAACTGCTTCCTTGCTTGCATGAGTGGCTGCTATGTATTTTGCCTCTGTAGTTGAAAGCATCACTAGAGACTGTCTTTTACTCATCCAACTGACTGCACCTCCAAACAGGCTAAACACATACCCACTTGTAGATCTTCTTTGGTCCAGATCTCCAGCCCAGTTTGCATCAACAAAACCACGAATGTCCAAAAATATGTCCAATCCTGGTCTTCCCTGGTAGCACAAGCCATAATCACTAGTGCCACGTAAATATCTGAAAACCCACTTCACTGCTGTCCAATGCTCCTTCCCTGTGTTTGACATAAACCTGCTCAATACTCCCACTGCATGTGCAATGTCTGGTCTAGTATAGACCATTGCATACATCAGGCTACCCACTGCACTTGCATATGGAACACAAGACATATCCTCATTTTCTTCTTGTGTCTTGGGACACTGTTCAACAGACAGTTTTGCACCTACAGGAATAGGAACACTCACCGGTTTACTATCCTGCATATTGAACCTTTGCAATATAGTCTCGACATACTTCCTCTGGTTTAACCAGAGCTTCCTCTTTGCCTGATCTCTCTTAATTTCCATGCCCAAAATATAGTTTGCAGCACCAAGATCCTTCATGTCAAATTTGGAGAACAGTTGGGTCTTCAAATCTTAGATATTTTATTTGTCATTTCCAATCAACAACATATCATCCACATACAAGACCAAATAAATAACACGGTCACCAATTAATTTAAAATCAACACAGTGATCCTCCTTGCTTCTGGTGAAGCCAAGTCCCCGTATATAGGTATCAAATTTCTGATACCACATCCTTGGTGACTGTTTTAACCCATACATAGACTTCTTCAACCTGCATACCAGTTCTTTCTTACCCTTCACCATAAAGCCTTCAAGTTGCTTCATGTAGATCTCCTCTTCTAGATCCCCATGAAGAAATGTTGTCTTCACATCCATCTATTCTATCTCAAAATCAAATGCAGCAGCAACAGATAAAAGTAATCTAATAGAAGTAACCTTGGCAACAGGAGAAAAAATATCACCAAAATCAATTCCTAGCACCTGGGAATAACCTTTTGCTACCAACCGAGCTTTGTATTTCTCCACCTTGCCTTCTACATTCATCTTCTTTTTAAACACCCATTTTCTCTCGATGGGCTTCCTTCCAGCCGGCAACTCCACCAGATCCCATGCCTCATTTTTGTGCAAGGATGCCATTTCATCAACCATGGCCTCCTTCCAGAGTTTTCCATCCTCTGAATCTACTGCCTCCCTGACAGTTCTGGGTTCATCATCAGTTATAGTTAAGGCAAAACCCGAACAGAAAGCAGATGGACTATACCTTTCTGGTTGCCTTCTTTCCCGAACTGATCTTCTCAAAGCTGGAGTTTGTGGCTCTTCATCTTCTGAGTCTTCTTCTATTGTAGAGTCTGATTCATCCTCCTTTAGCTCAAACTCTATCTTCTCAGGTTCCTTTGGTAGGAATTCATGTTTAACAACATCTTTCACTTCTCTAAACACTACATCTCGGTTGTACACAACCTTCCTTGTTTCTGGGTTCCAAAGCTTGTAACCCTTTAAACCATCCTTATACCCAATAAAGATGCACCTTTCAGATTTATTATCCAACTGGTCCTTTTCTCCTTTGGAACATGTACATATGCATCACATCCAAATACCCTTAGATGTGAAAGAGAGGGTTTCTTACCAGTCCATACCTCATGTGGATTCTTATCCTCCAACGCTGATGAAGGTGATTTATTAACTAAGTAACATGCAGTCTCTTTACCTCCATCAGCTTCTCGCCAAAATGCCCAAAATTCTTAGTCCTAACCTGGTGTACCGTTGACATGCTTCTTTCTTCCACCATCGTTGTTCGTTCCATTTGTCACAGTAACCCATTTTTTCCGAGTTGTGTATATAGTCTTCGCTTGCTATATCACACTTACAAAAACTCTTCAAATCCTTCTCAACTCCCCACCACTCCATCCTCGCCTTATCTTCTTCTCTGTCTGGTTTTCCACCAGAGCCTTAAATTCTTTAAATTTTTCAAAGACTTCAGATTTCTTCCTCAAGAAATATATCCATGTATTCCTTGAGAAGTCATCTATGAATGAAACATAGTACATATACTTTCCCAGTGATGGAACTGACACAGGTCCAAACACATCACTGTGCACAAGTTCTAATATCTTGTTCGCCCTCTTAGCACCAGAAGGAAAACTCACCCGATTCTGCTTCCCATATATACAATGTTCACAGAAATCGAAATCTAGAGAGAAATTAGACATACCTTCTACCATACCATTTCTATGGAGTATCTGAAGGCCCTTCTCTCCAATATGTCCAAGCCTTCGATGCCATAGCATGGTCTTTTCTCCAGAGACAGATAGACTTTCCATCCCACTTTCAGGAACCACAGAACTGTTACACCCATCAATAACATTGTTACCTTGTAGCTTGTACAGAGTTCCACTCGAACTTCCTCGCATTACTGCTCCCGAACCATCTGCATCTTTCTAACACCGTTTTTACACCTGCATCATCCATCGTGCTTACAGAAATCAGATTTCTAGCTAATGTAGGTATATGCAGAACACCAGGAAGTGTTCTCATCCTTCCACCTTGCAGCTTCAGCTTGACTTTTCCACATCCGACGATTCTGGCCTTCCTATCATCCCCTGGGAAGACATCACCACCATCATATTTCTCATACTCGCAGAACCACTCCCTATGGGGAGTGAAGTGAAAGGATGCACCTGAGTCAATCAACCATGACTCATGATCTACATGTGTATTTGAAGAAGAAGCCAAATACACATCTCCACCTTCATTTGAGGTGGTTTTTGCCTCTGTAGAAGGAGCTTCATCAGATCCCTTTCCTTTCTCAGGAGCTTTAGATCTACATTCCTTTTTATAGTGTCCTTCCTTTCCACATTTCTAGCACACCTTTACAAAATTTCCAGGAGATTTAGATCTCCCACTCGAAACCTTATTCTTGTTTCTGTTCTGGGACCTTCCTCGTATAGATAAGGCATCTCCATTTTGACCCTCCATATTTCTCCGTCTCATTTCCTCTGACAACAAGGCTGAGACAATGTCATCAGAATTCAAGGTAGTTGTGTTGCTACCTATTGCAATAACCAGACTGTCCCACGAGTCTGGTAGAGAACACAAAAAACTGATGCACTTATCTTCATCTGAGATTTTAATATCAACAGATGAAAGCTGACTTACCACAGTATTGAAGGCGTTCAGATGCTCTGTCACCGAGTCTCCATCCTTCATCCTCAGGTTATACAACTTTTTCCGCAGGAACAACTTATTCACCAGAGACCAAGGATAATTTTAAGGATGTAAAATTATCTTGAAGTTTAAAAAATTAGCGAATCTCACTAGTCCCTAATATGCAAACTATCGAATGTTTATTGATATATTTGTAAAATTATTCAAATTTATAATGATATTATATATATTATCTATATAATCTAGATGATTTTTAAGTTAAAATAATTCTATATTGTAAAATTTGGGCGAATCACTTTTATAAAAAAATGGAAATTGGCCAATCTTTTTTTTGGAGAAACCATGGAAAATTAGCCCACTTGCGAATATTAGCCCCTAAAATTTTCTTCCATGTCAGAGACTTTAGATTGGTACAAAGTCCCAAGTTTTTTTCCCCCTCACCCTTTTGGCCATTTCTTCCCTGTGACATATCTAACAATATCAACTGATACATTCACCTATTGTGCTTTTAGCCTTCCTATCCCAGTTTCCGCCTTCATCCGACATTGCCGCTGGTTTACCTTGGAGACTGTTCAATCATCATCTATCCACCAGCGTATCCTCCATCTTGAGCTTCCACAACTCAAAACTTTGACCATTAAATTTCGATCTCTATCTTTCCGCTCGCTCGCCATCTTCTTTTCACCGCAAGAATCGATCCCGGGCAGATCTCCCACCGAATGTGGTCTACCTCAGCCCGAATAAAACCCTCAACAAAAAAGGCGTCCCCTTGAAGCTGAAATAGCTTTGATACCAAATGTAGGTTTTAACCCCGCACATAAATTATCTACACACGAATCTTATAACAGAAAATAAACAATAGCGAGAGCATAAAACATAAAACAGATAAACACAGAGATTTTCCCCTGGATCCCAAATTGGGATGACTAGCTTGATTTTTCATTATATTCCTTTTAGTGTTACAACACATATATATACATGCCGAAGCATACATAAACCCCAATCCATTAACCCTGGATTAGAACATAACCGTAGTTCCCTCGACCGGATCTACAAAATACCAGGGGCTTCCAAACCATCGCATCTCAAAACCATGTGTGCAACTCATACTATAAATAGTAATGTCCATATGAGTGGGACCGCATACCGTGGGAAGCACTGTGTATGCCGCCTGACCGACAGGGGCTTCACCCCTCTGTATTCCCCCGCCACACTTCGCGCAACGTACAATGCGTGGGGCTAGTCATGGAAAGAATATAACACACACCCAACATTGCCTCTCCTAGGCAAGGGGCCATGACTCTTCCTTCGAAAGTGGTAAAGCCTAAAAACACCAAATCTACTAAGAAGAAAATTCCCCTAGCGGTGACTAGCAAGGTCACTAGAGCGCTAAGAAGTAGAGGCAAATTGCCTAAGAAGAGTATTGTTGAATTTCCAAAGAGGAAAAGGACCAAGAAGTCTACCCAAAGCAAGGGCAAAGAAAAAGTTGAGCAGCAGGGGAGTAGTCATGAAAAGGAAAGGGAGTTTGACATCATATAGATAGACCGTGATGCTGGAGATGATGAAGCTAGAATTCTTGAGTCACTTTTGCAAAACAAAGAATTCAAAATACATGACTTGGAAACTGATCTAGAAAGGTCAAAGGACCTGATACATGTTCTACAAATGCAAAATAAACAAATGAGTGGTCAAATGGCAGTTTATGAGGCTCGGGCATTCAAATACCAAAGGGAAGCCTACAAAGCACAAGTCAAGCTTGAAGAGTATATGAGAAAATTTGATGATACTGAAGAAGAAGAGCAACCAATAAGAAAAAGGCCTAGGACCATGGGTCTTAGGAAAGATTTGGAGAAAAATAAGGAAGAGGAAGCAGCCCTTGTTCGATCTTATCCTCTCACACGATTGCTTGCCCAAGAAATAGAAAATGATAAAGAATCATTGCTTGAAAGAGAAAGCAAGCATTTGAAGGATAAATTAGATAAAGAAAATAGAGACTTGGGTCTGCAAAGGAATATGACCGGGCACTACAAGAAATTGAACCAATTTGCTCGAAGAAAGCTCAAACTTTCTCAAGAAAGGCTCAAAACTGCCCGAAAGAGGCACTCGGTAGAAAAAGTGGAGAAAGGCATATCTAGGCCTGAAATATTGGCCTCAGATTCCTTACATGTTTCTAAGAACCCATAAGAGGCTTGCTCGCCAAAATTGAGCAAATTTTGACATGATTTTTTTTTTTGTGTTTTTTGGCCCTAATTACACATTTTTCAAGGCGCTTCCATGGGTGCTAGGAGCATCCTCAACTCATGAAAGTCATTTTTTTTATGGATTAAATTTGGGGGTAGCTACTCACAAATTTTCAGATGCAAATGAGGTGTTTTGGTCCCCAAAAGAGACAAAAATAAGTCAAAATTCACGTTTCTGCCTCACATATCAGCAGATGAGACCCCCCTGGTTTTTTTCACTTAGTCCACCTTTTGACATACTTCCAAGGATCATTTTTGGGAAAATCAAGTAGTTCTAGAAACTAGACATCTAGGGCTTTCCAATGAGATATCCCGTGACTTGTTTCGACATTGTGAGGTCACTTAAAAGGTGTTTTCAAAACAAGCTTCTTTCTGCTGCTACACTCTTGTAGCATTTTGCCTAAAAGGAAGTTTTCTGAATATGCTCCTCCAAATGTGCGTTTAGCTATTTTTATCATCATGTCAGTGATTAAAAGTCAATTTTCTTTCTATATTAGCTTAAATAGATATTTTTGAAGATATTTTGTGCCTTGGGTTTTGCAAAGCCTCAAGGACAAAATCAGATATTTGTAATAGGCCAATGGCCTTCTAGATGCTCTAGGATAGTTTCTTTTTCTTTGGCCTATATATTCCAAGAGATTTCATTGTAACAAGAGGCTGAACTTGATGTTTTAGAGAAATACATAGTATTACAGGCTTTTGTAGAAATACTTTGTCTCATGAAGTGGATGATTTCTTGTTTGTCTTGGATGGTGGAAGAGGACTGTTTGTAGGATTCCATGGCTTGGTGAATGGTATAGTGTTCCTTATCTGTTATGTTTCCTTAGTTTATCATAAATGTTTTCATGCTTCTTGCTTGTTGTAGGTCAGTAAAGAATAGATTTGAGACATGCCCATGGAGGCACCTCAAGTTTCTTGATTCATTACAGTTTCTATGTCTTTCTTCTATCTTGGTTATGTCAAAGACTTCTTAACTGCTCTTTGATACCCTAGGAACTTGTTATCAGTTTCATTAATGGTTATTATGTATGCTATCTAGTATGATTCATGGTATGCCCTGCTTACTCATAACTAACCAAAACCCCATCACTGGAACCTTTCTCTGAATATTTGATTGTCCTAGTTAAACCAAAGAGGTCTTCTTTCGATCTTGCCCTTTTCCCATGCTTTGCAATATTATTTCAAAGTTCCCGATAGCTCAAAATATGATGTTTAGGAGTTCCCTCTTCATAGATTGAGTTGTTTGTTTGTCTTATTTTTTTTCCCAAAAGTCTGAAGGTGATTTTCCCAAAGTTAGAGGGTCTTATACTTCTATGTATCACCTGAATGTTCATTTTATGCATCTATCAGTTTGAGTTTCATTTATAGTGATTAATGGTAAGCCCTACCACATGAATGTTTTCTGTAAAACTATTTATGCTTAAAACCTCTTTGTCTCTCACAAACTTAGTGTCCATCTCATTTCACTTCACCTAAAAGAATCCATTTATCTCGACCAAATCGGCCTTGCAATATACCTTGTCCACCCTTTGAGTTAGTCTCGACCTTATCGACCCCATAGTCCAGTTGATCTGATAAACTTTTGATCTAGTTATCCTTTGATCAATTCTCCCTCAAAAAACTTAAAACAAACCAAAACATACCTAACAACTAGCCTAAAATAAAAAACACAAAAAGCAAACAAGTTTACATCCTTTGCATAATAGAGAGAGCCCTCTCTGAGTCCAGGAAGGCTAGGTCCTAGGGCTCCAAAGTTGGTTTGATGTTACCCTATCACTTGGCTTGCCAATATGCCAAATCACGGGACCCTAACATAATGGCGATCATGGTGGGACCCTGAGTGAATAAACAAAACTTAGAATTCCCTAAACATTTCAGCATCCCTTAAGAAGACTATCTTATCGACTTATCCGACTGCTCTCTAACATAATGGCGATCACAGTGGTACATTGAGTCAAAACATCCTAGGTATCCCTTAGGAACTCTCAAAGTCTCAATCAAACTTAGAAAAATTAAGTGTTGTCCGAAGAGTGGAAACTAGCTCTCTCACCATCTTAGCAAAATGATAATTCAGTTATAGAAAACACTTACAAAACTTAGGGCTACATATAGGAACTCAGAAAAATCCAAAAAACATCCCTAGATTGGATTTTTCTTAGTTATTGGTGATGGAACATAAACAAATATACCCTCAAAACAATTAAAAACATCCACCTGGCAACTCCACTAGCCTCCAGTAGGCCTATTACTCCACTAGTCCTTATAAAATCTCCTGGGAATGCATTGAGCAATCCCAATCCTGCTGATGGTGGACAACAAAGTTCAAATATTCCACCTGGTGACTCCACAACTCTCAATAGACCAAAAGACTCCACTGGTAGAAAACTCTAGACTGGTTGAAAGGACACAGTAACTCTTTCTGGTAAACAAAGATGGATCCAAGTGAGAACGCAGTGGAAAATTTGGAAAAAATGGTAGATATATTCAACAAATTGATGCATCTACTTGACAGGAAAAAAAAAATACACTAAGTTAAGGTTAACACTGTTTATTCAAACCAACCTACACCTTTTCCTCGGGAGGAACACACTCAACCATTACAAGACAAGAGTAACAAAAAAAAATGCCTAATGAGAAAGTTGCAAATAAGAAAAAAGAGGAATGCTATAAAGAATCTATCAGCCATCTTGAAATCAAAGAATCTGAAATGGAAGAAAAAAACAAAACCTGTAGGATTTTTCCCTCTATGCTTTGAGTCATTTCAGTTCATACAAGCAAATTGGGCTCCTAAGAATCTATTTGAGGCAACTCATGAATCCCATGCTTATTATCCCAAACATCAAGAAGAGTTGATTGAGGATGAATTCAAATCTGAAATGGAAGAAAAATCAAAACCTGTAGGATCTCTACCTTTATGATTTGAGTTCATACGAGAAAATTGGCCTCCTAAAAATCTATCAGAAGCAACTCATGAATGACATGCTAACTATTTTCAACATCACAAAGAATTGGTTGAAGATGAAAACAATCAAGAAATGAAAGAGAACCCATAGGATCTCTCTAAAGGCACAAGTAATGATTCATCATCTCTCATAGGTGAAGCCCAAAAAGACATTCATCCTCCAAATCATCTTTCCCAAGAGAAAGAGGATTATTGTAGTTATATCCAAAGAGAGATGAAAATGCCTCCATTTTTAACTGAAAAGGAAATAGATAAAAGTATAAACATGTAGACAACCTCTAAAAATTCATATGAACACAACTTTTCTGATCTTTCTCCTGTTAATCTTGAATACCATGAGTCAAAAAATATATTTGTAAATCAATTTGAAGAGAAGCAATCTGATAGTCCAATATGCATGGCTAGTGACATTACTTGTATTAATGAGTCTCCAAGGTTTGATCAGTATGTTGATGATTATGATATCCAAACAGAAACTAACCTTGCAAAGCAATCAACAGTTGATTTGTGGGACAAAGTTCATTATCATTAGGTTGAAAAAAGTAAGCAGCCAATACAGGTCACCTATGACACTGATGAGGAGAGCCTTGAGAGTTTAGAAGTAAGTGAAGAGTCTCTGACTCTTTGCTCTACTTCACTTCAGTCCATCAGAAATAATGTTCACATAATTGGAAATCAACAGTCTTTCAGCTTTGATGATGAGGTTGAGGAGGATGATGAAATTATTGAGCATGTTGTAAATGAGAAGACTTTTCTTGAAATGGTCGAGGAAATCATTTTGGACATGGAATCCTCCTTAGCTCTAGATTTGCAGCCACCAAGTTCCATTGAGTTACAAATTGCAGATGAAGAAATAAAGGTTGATAATCACATAAGGGTGGTCACACTATCCTCTCAAGAGGATTTACTACCAAAGTGTATCCCTGTGTTAGCCCCTTATAAATTCCTTGATTAGCAAGCAAGGGGCTAATTTGTTTTGTAATCCTGCAAGGAATGCATTTCCCTTGAAAACACATCATCCTTGCAGCCTTTTCAGGTTCCTTGCCTCGTGACTATTTCCCTTTGCTTTTCTGAGTCAATAGGCCCTGCTAATAAAGAATTATGCTCCTAAAGGCTTTATCTCTACCCTTTATACCCTTGCAAATGCTTCATTTTCACCCCTTTTCTCCTCTCTCAAAGTCCCCTTTCTTCCCCCTAATTTCCCCCTTTTTCATCCCAGAAATCCTCTCTAAAACATCCCCACTCCCTTTGTTTAGGCTGAAATCCCCCTCATTACCCTATCGTTGCCCTTGGCTGGCCTTAAAATGCTTTAAAAACAAGCCAAAATCATATTTTCTGCATAGTTTGGGCCTAGCCCCTTTTGGCATAGCCCCCGCACCTTTCCCCCCACAGAACCCCGCGCTATGACCGAGCGCTGGCCTGGAGGGCGCTAGTCTCCAATGTATTTCGGGAGCGCTCCTGGCCATCGATCTTATAGATCGGACGACGATTTTTAACTCCACAGTGTTCGTGTTTCCCCCATTCAAACCCCCGATTGCGCCATTGCCGTTCGTTTACCCGCCAGATCGATGGTTCGGAGTGTGCCCACCATGGTGGTCCCCACCACGCACTATGCCATAAAACAACCTGGTTTTCATTGCACCACTCTGGGGCAGTTGGTGGTATTCTTCCATTTCCCAACGATTCCATACAGCATTCGACGGGTGGCTCCTATATGATTCCAAAACCGCTTTCCCATCGCACGTTATCTTTCGGTACAGGACGCGCAGCAATATCACCGTAAGCCGTTAGATCTGGGGTGCCTCATCCAACAATTGTTGCTTCGCGAAGTTGCGCGGGTTTTTAACCCATGGTCATCGTACTCCTGGCCCATCGTTTGTCGTCTTCCATCGCATGTTCAACCGTCGATCTCCTATGAGATTCGACGATCCAGATTCGTTCCCTGCTATTGACTTTTCTGTTGTCACCCGATCCCGCCATGTCACCTCCATGTGTGTCTATCATACGTCCGCCCATCCCATTGCATAGATTCATTCAAAGGTCGATGTTTTTAAGGTTTTTACGTTAATTTTCCTCTGTGCTCCACCAACCTTCCACCAGAGCACTTCTCCACCACTCCTCTGCGTTTTTTCGTCATCCATCTGCAGTCCCACTGTCGTCCTCATAGTCATCCACATCATCCGACCCCACCATTGTTTTCTTAACTTGTGTTCGTATTTTGCAGGGTTATCAGAGGCGGAAAACCGCCATGGTTCATGTGTACTACTTCAATGGCGTGCTGCGCAGACAGAATTAAATCTGGAAGCTGGTACTACAATAGAAAACTCAGAAAGGTAGCGGCGTCATAAATATTACCCAGAGACAGTTCAACCTCCGCGAAGAAACCTATCCAGTGCCATTAAAGCCCAGATTCTGCAGCTAGAATTTGAATTAAGAAGCAGAGAGCTTAAGGCACACTAATGAAGATATTTAAGCGTTACGTTCAGTATCTTAAAGGCAAAGCACTAGATTTGTGATCTCATGGATCATGCAGAAGGTACAACACGCAGAAATTCATGGATATCAGGATTCACATCAGAAGATTGTCCCAAAGGACAAAGCACCCATATCGGTTCCATTATTTACCGTGTTCCTGAGGGTTTCCACCTAAAAAATATTCCAAAGCTATTAGAAGCATTTGTTTCACAAGCATGGCAGTCCATTCAGTCATTATGTCTATGCGCCAGAGTACTACACAGTTCTGCAGTCAGGGTACTTTAGAGCCATATTAGAGCAACCTGTAGTCTGAAGTAGATCATTCGTTCACCCAAAGAACGTCAGAGATTAATGCACATAATTTATACAGAATGGGTTTCGGCCCTCTTTCTTTTCAGAAGTTTAATGCTGCATTTAGTTCTCCACCTACCTCCTTTGCTCCTCCGGAGCTATAAATCCATGAAGAAAATAATTGTAAAAGGTTTTTGATCAGTGATCAGAGAACTGCAAGTAGTTTCTTTTGAGACACAGTCTCTGTGTAAAATTGTAAGATAGGTTGAAGGAGATGTTTTCATACTAAGCATTTAGCTATTGGAAATGTTGTACTTATCTGGTGTTGCTATTTAATATGACAAGCACATTTCTTTGGATCCTGATCTGAAGCAGCAAAGATGTTTTCCTATCTTTGTGTTTACATTCATTTCATTTCGTTTCTACTGGCTTGCATTAGAATATTGGCATATGATTTACCCTTGTTAGGTACCCTATGTTTCTACTCTCCTTGCCATTAATGTTTCTCTTCTGAATGTATTATCTAAGAATTGATTTCAGTTAATTTAACCAGTTTAGTGGATGATATTGCCTGCTCTCTGATGTATGAATTAAATTTATATGTTCTTAGATATTTCTTGTTAAGGATTTAGTTGGAAGATTTGGGAACACTGGGGATTAGAGTTAGCCCTGTCCACTAGGATCCTTGTGCAACCAGCTGGTCTCTAACTTTGTGCTCTGAATCTGTGTTATGTCCTCCTCTCCCACCTTTCATATCACATAATCATCTTTAAGATCCTATGTTTTAGATGACTAGCCCAATTGAAAGCCTGCCTATTGATTAGCAAGCAAATCCTTTCTTGACTCCATCACCCAATGGTTTTGAATATTTCCTGGATTACTTCACCTCTCCCCTATCCCTCTTTGCTCAGCTCTGTCTTACACTGAAACCTTCTTTCCTAATAACCAGCAACCAAACAAACAATAAAAAAAAAAACCCTGAGCCTTATAACTAGCCTAACATCTTAACACTGAGCTTCAAAGAAATAAAACCTTTGATAACATAGAGAGATCCCTCTCTGGACCCAGGAGGGCTAGATCCCGAGGTCTGAAAGTGGTTTGATGTTGTCTCATCTTTTGGTATTACCAACCTGCAAAAACATGGGAACCCCAACATAATGGTGACTCCGCTGGGGACATTGAGTGCATTACTCCATAAAAATTCTTAGGCATTCAAAAAACCTACAATCTCTGGTTAGGTTGGCTAAACACTCCTATTCACACATCAACCTCTATACCATTTGTTGTGTTTTTCCTATACTCTCGGACAGAGTCTGGAGAGGGCCAGGTAGCCTCCATATCTCACACTCTTTCAGAGGTGACATATCTGGTAAATTCCCTCCCAGTCAATCTCTAGTTAGAGTTTGTTGTGTTTGGAAGATATCCCTGAAAGGGGACATATCATAAGCACTGTGGTGGACAGTGTACCCGCCAAAAACATCTTAAATCTTTCCACCTGGCGACTCCATATTCCCTAAACGTTTTAAGGACTCCACTGGTGATCAGTAGGCCTGCTGATTATCTTGGTTCACATTAGACTCCACTCAAAGACCAGCCTCCATAACAACATCAACCACAGTAGAAGTAACAAGTAGGATTAAGCTGCTTGGTTAGAAACTACATTCTGGCTTTCAGAACCATTCACACAAGAGCTTATCCCAACCCAAACCCACCTGAAATAGTTGACAACCCTAAGAGTATCCTCAAAGGAGCTCCTACACCTAAAAGACCAACTATTTCCAGCCACATCCATAGAGCTAACTCTGCACCAGAAGATATTATAGCTCTATCACACTTTCATATTGACCAAGACCTACCTCATAGATTACCTAGAACTAGGTCATTCAGTATTTTAGACCAGCCAGACCCTGAGCTTCCTGGTTCACCACCCCAAAGTGGTAGGAACCTTGGGAATAGACAGACCCCACCATCTACACCTCCTGATATAAATTTTATACAAAAATTGGGGCTAAATCACCCTAGATCTGCTCATTAGTCTTCTGTTGGTCATAATATCCCTGTCATCCACATACCAGCTGTCCAAGTCAACCCTTTACCTCATCAAAACATCATCATGGTAGCCTGGTATGCACCTCTGGTTTTACCTCAGCCTCTAGTACCCTTACCAAATGATTATCAGTCAAAGATCCCACACTTCACTACAAAAAAGTCCCTCACTGCCCAGCATCATGTGGATAAGATGGAAGATTCCTTTGACTACATGGAAATAGATGATGATACAGTCAAAATGAGAATCTTTGCCCAAAGCTTAGGGGGTGATGTGAATAAATGGTTTAAAGGCCTACCTCCGGGTAGAATCAATGATCTCCCGGCCTTATATCAGACTTTCATAAAAAAATGGGAGACTAAGGCTAACCCTCGCCAAATCTTAGCAGAATACATGAGCCTTAGAAGAAACGTAGGAGAGAGTGTCCATGATTACACAACAAGATTTAACAGCATTTATAATGCTCTCCCTCCACATATGAAACCTCCACAAGGCATGGCTCTGGCAAAATACCCTGAAGGCTTTGATGCTGACATGGCCTATGAGCTGAGGGATAAAGAGTACAACACATTGGAGGACATGTAGAAAGGAGCAGTGAACATAGAGGCAAATCTGATTGAGAAAAGAGCTAGATTGAGATCTGAGAAGAGGGTAACATATAGAGATGACAATGTAGCTTCCACATCTGACACAAATTATGATAAATTGTCTAAAAATGTGGAAAGACTATATCAAATGATGGAAAAAATGGTTGTCACAGTCAGTAACCAAAATAGAAACCAAAACTAGAACCAAAATTTTAGAAGGAACAATAACACTCCCAACAGACAAAGAGAATCAGATTAGCAAGTCATTCCCCCATTCCAAGATAACTTCCTAGATGAGGATGAGGGAATCATAGAAGAGTCTAAAGGGAATACAATAAACATGTTTGAAACAGAAGATTCAATCCATAACTGTTATTCAGAGGAAGATCAACCCTCACCCTCATATTAGGATGAGGAAAGATTAGAATATGAAGATTATAGACTTGGATTTGAAGATGCCATCATGCAAGTCAGACAATATGAACTTAGGAGCAAAAAGAGCCAAGACAGTGCCAAAACCAAAGCTCCTGAGGTCACCATTAAGAAAAGGCCTGAGAAATCTTCTAAAGCAACTGCTAAAAATAGCAAATCAGCAGCTGTGAGTTCTGGAAAGAGCAAAGAAAAAGACAACCAACCAATTGATAAAAAAAGCCAACCCACTAGTAGCACTAGCACTGCGGTTATTTCTCCTGATAAAATAGTCCCAAACTCTGTACATAACAAAAATCAACACACGGATTTAGCCACTAAAGCAGTGGATAACAAAACAGATTTGAACATTCCAAAGAGTCAGTTCGCTTTCAATTTGGAGAGAGAGATTGCAAAAATCAAAATCTCTGTCCCACTCTCTGAGCTGGCCACTTAGGATGTATATAAAGGCCAAATTTTGAAAGCATTAAATTTAGGTGAAAACAGTGACACTGTAAATCTGAGTGATGACTAGCTTGCCCTGCTATTTGGTCCAAAAATAGAGGGACAGTTTCAGGAATGGGTAGTTCCACCTTTCTATATCAGTCTCAACATTCATGACAAGGTTCTTCATAATGCAATGCATGATTCTGGAGCATCTCACAACCTGATGCCTAAGGTAGTCATGGAAAGGCTAGGCCTAGAGATAACCTGTCCCTATAAGGACCTATATTCATTTGACTCTAGTAGAGTAAAGTGTCTTGGCCTGATCAAAGATTTGTGTGTGAGCCTTGCCCAGATTCTAGCAAAATGCATGATCATGGATGTTGTTGTGGCAGATGTGCCACCCAAGTATGGCATGTTATTATCAAGATCATGGGGGCCCAAGCTGCAAGGAACAATGCAGATGGATGGGGCTTATGCCACAATCCCAATCTTTGGCCAACTTAGAAGACTGTACAGGGAAGCACAAATGAAATTCCTGGTTAGTAGCCCTGAAAAGCCTAAAAATTCTCCCCTATACTCTATACATACAGACTTGGATTCCTTTATCTTCTGCAATGATGAATCTTTAGGGAATCCAGAATCTGAAGATGTGGATACCAGCAAAGGTACAAAGGATGAAACAGAGCCAGTGGATTTTAAAATAATGGCTACCCTAGACTCAGAGGAGGAAGACGTAGAAAAATTTGAACAGTGCACTGAAACAATAACGCAAAGTGAACTAGAAACAGAATGCAATCAGCCAACTAGTCACCTCTTTGACTTCCACATCCATAACGGAAAAATAGACAACCCACAGCCTAGTGTAGACCCTATAATGCAACATAATGGCGAACCCAGATGTAGGGAAAGGAGTGATAACGAAAACAAGAGTGAACCCCTATGGGAAATGAGCTTCGATGGGTCCTACACAAGGAGAACTGCTGGGGTAGGAGTGTGGGTACATAACACAAAGAGTGATTACGCAAAAAGCCATGCCTACAACCTGCACTTCAAATGCACAAACAATGTTATAGAATACGAGGCCCTTATCCTAGGTTTGAACCTGCTGAGAAAATTAGGAGCTCGTAGGATAACTATGCATGGGGACTCTGAACTGATTATTAAATAGGTGAATGGTGAATACTCAATGAAATATCCTAGATTGAGAGCTTACAGGAATGACACTATGGATTTATTGAAAACATTTGTTGAATACGAATTAGTGTTCGTTCCTAGGAGTCAAAATATCATTGCAAACGGATTAGGTTGCCTAGCTAGTTCATATCCAAAGACTCCCAGTGATCAAAAAATCATCATTCAGACCAAATTCAGACCTGCAGTGCCAGACAACGAAAAATATTGGCAGGTTTTTGAATATGATAAGCAGATTGAGGATTTCCTAGTAGGCAGGAATGAGTTTGAATTTTCTGATTCAGACTCCAAATCTGAGAACATCTACCTTAACGAATAATCCTCTGACGAAGAAACTCCACCTTGTAATATAGGAATAAACACTCTAACTGAGGAAACTGGAAGTCCAACTGGAAAATGTGAAAACGTAGAAATTGAGGAGATGGAGGTGCTGCAGGCCAAAGACAAGGATACACCCAGAGGCCTGGCACCCTTAGAGGACCTTTTTGACTTTGATGATGTAGCAAAAAATCCCACTATACAACATGCAGACTCTGACATGGAAGAATGCAACATAGGCACTGAAGATGAGCCCAAAGTGATTGAACTAGCTAATGCTTTACCCGTGGACATGAAGAAAAAATACATCGACTTTTTCAAGGAATTCATTGATGTGTTCACCTGGATTTATGAAGACTTAAAGGCCTATGACACAAAATTCATTCAGCACAAAATACCCTTGAAAGAAAATTAGAAGCCCTTCAGACAAAAACTTCGTAGAATCAATTTAAAACAATTTCTTGCAGTTGAAAAAGAGATTAAGAAGATGTATGAGGCAGGTATAATCGTGCCTGTGAGGTTCTCTGATTGGGTATCAAATTTAGTGGCTGTGAGAAAGAAAACAGGGGAAATCAGGCTGTGTATAGACTTCAGGAGTCTTAATAGAGCCTCACTCAAGGACAACTACCCTTTTCCAAAGTTGGAACACATTCTACAGTGGGTAGTAGGCTCAAAAAGGATTTCTTTGTTGGATGGTTTTTCAGGTTACAACCAAGTCTTAGTAATCCCAGAAGACCAACTCAAAACAACCTTTACCACTCCATGGAGTACCTTTATGTATGTGAAGATGCCTTTTGGATTGATGAACGCTGGTGCAACCTTCCAAAGAGCAATGGACATAGTTTTTTCATATGAGATAGGGCACTTCATTGTTATTTACTTGGATGACATAACAATATATTACAAAACTGAAGAAGAACATCTAAAACATCTGAGGAAAGTGTTTGAAAAGTGTAGAAGGTTTGGTCTGTCACTAAATCCGAGAAAGAATGTATTTGGGCTGCAAGAAGGAAAGCTTCTTGGCCACATCATATCTGAAAAGGGAATTAGGATAGACCCACAACGAGTTGAGGGAATACTACAAATCACACATCCGAGAAACATCAAAGAATTACAATCCTTCATTGGGAAAATAAACTTCCTTAGGAGATTCATTCCCAACCTGGCTGAACACCTTAGGAATATGACTAATATGCTAAATAAAGGTGAGGGGGTTATATGGAATGTTGGAGCTAAACAATCTTTTGAATCAGTAAAACTTGCACTTACCCAAGCTCCTGTTCTGATCAGCCCAGATTTCTCTAAAGATTTCCTGATTTTTTCATTTGCCTCCAAGCATACAATAGCTGCAGTCCTACAGCAGAAAAATCCAGAGGGAATGGAGCAGCTCATTTCTTTCTTCAGCAAAGCACTCAGAGATGCACCCTTGAAATACAACATAATGGAAAAATAGGCCTATGCTCTGATTAAGGCCTTGAAAGATTTTAGGGTGTACATATTGCATTCTCACACCATAGCTTATGTGCCCAACATCATAGTCAAATATATATTGTCCCAAGATCCTGATGGAAAGAGGGGCAAATGGATTGTTGTGATTCTAGAATCTGACCTTGAGATAAAACCCACCAAACTGATTAAAGGTCAGGGCTTAGCTCGACTAATGGCTGAATCAAACTTGCAAGCCCTAGACATTAACATGGTAAATACCTTGGGTGAGCAACAAAAATTTCCTGATCCCACTGTTGAGGAAAATTTTGAGAGCTCTCCTTGGTATTCTGACATTTTGTACGTGATTACACACCTTAATGCCCCTCCTGAACTATCAAATACCAAGGCCAAATTCTTAAAACTGAAAGCCAGAAACTACTACATTTTGAATGAAAGCTTATACTGGAAAAACCCAAATGGCCTATTGCTTAAATGTTTTCCTAAAAATGAGGCAGAGAAGATTAAACAAGAATTCCATGCTGGAGAATGTGGAGGCCACCTGAGTTGTAAAGCCACTGCAAAAAAGATACTCAGAGCTGGTTACTATTGGCCCACACTCTTCAACGATATCCATTAAATGATAATTTCCTGCCACAAATGCCAGATTTTTGAAGGCAAAAGAAAACCCCTTCCTGTACCTCTACAACCCATCACTGTTGAAGGTCCCTTTCTACAATGGGGCCTAGATTTCATAGGGGAGATTCACCCTACTTCTTCTGCACAACAAAAATGGATCGTAACAGCCACGGACTACTTCACTAAGTGGATAGAGGCCATACCCACTAGGAGTGCCACATATTTAGTCATAATTAGTTTCCTAGAAGGTCATATCCTCTCTCGGTTTGGCTGCCCAAGGAAAATAATCACCGATAATGCTACCTCTTTCGGATCCAAGAAAATGGTTGACTTTTTTCACAGGTACCAAATAGCACTCGGTCATTCAATTGCCTATTACCCTCAAGGTAATTGATTAGCTAAATCACCAAATAAGAGCCTGGTGATCATCATCAAAAATTTGTTGGAAGAGAACAAAAGGTCATGGCATAGCAAGCTAGTACATGCTTTGTGGGCTGACAAGCTTACAACAAACAAATCCATTGGCATGTCACCATTTCAGCTTGTTTATGGTACAGAAGCAGTATTTCCTACCAGCCTTGGGGTACCGGTGATCAACCTGGTCCAAGAGATTCAAACAGAAGAAGAAAGTATGGTGAGAAGGATAAACCAAACAATTCATCTTCAGCAAACAAGAGAAGAGGTTTATAACAGAGCAGCGAAAGTTCAGGAAAGCATAAAGTAATTGTTTGAAAAAAGAACCAAAGCTACTGATTTCAAAATCAGGGATAAAGTTCTGAAGTGGGACTCAAGAAGGGAGGATAAGGAAAAGCACATCAAGTTTGAAAGTTTGTGGCAAGGTCCATACATCATCCAAGCCACCGTGGGTCCAAATGCCTTTTTCCTTCAAGAATTAGATGGTACATAGCTATTTGGGGGTCCTGTAAATGGCAGGGTGCTCAAACACTACTTCTGCTGATTTTCCATTTCCATTTTACATACCATTGCAAGTTTTCTATTTTCAATAAAAAGGAGAAAATGTTCCAAAAAATAGAGGAAAGGAGAGGTTTAGACATGCTTAAAACATGAACCTCTGAAAGCGCAAAATATTGGCTCTAATATGATCAAAACCTGGGCCAAAGAAAGCAAAGCAGCCGGTCCTAACATGCTCAAAATCTGGACCAGCAAAGAAAAAAAAAATTAGCTCTAACAAGCCTAAAACCAGAGCTGAAATGAAAAAAGAAGTGACTCTAATATGCTCAAAACTTGAGTCACGAAAAAGAAAGAAGGATACTTCAATTTCAGATTTCAAGCCTTCAAAGTTTTGTGTCATTTTTCTAAAAATTTTGTCCATGTGCAACTATCTTTATGCCTTGGACCCATAGCAAGTCAGACAGTCTAATCTTGGCTTGACTATTTTTCAATTTCTGTCTTAGAATGTAGAGAGGAAATCTGCTGGACAGTTTAATCCCAACAGATATTAGATTAGGTAGAGAAACAAATGAGACCAACAGTCTAATGTGGCCTCAGGGAGTAAATATTAATTAATATTAAAATTTAATAATTATTATATTACCATTATTACATTGACTTCTTAATTAATTCATTAATACATAATTATTATACTTAACTACATTATTGAAATATATCTAAACATGAATATATTCAGATTTGGTTAATAATAGTAATAATAAATGTTGGAATTTTACTTAAATGTTTTTAAATTTAAAATATTAATTAAAACTTTTGACAATATATTAATTAAAATTTTTATCTAAAAATGTTTAATAACATTAATTTAAACATGTTTAAAGAAATTAATTAATATTAATTAATAATAATATTAATTTACCAAGATAATTATTTTAATAGAGAAGGCTATTAGAATTAGAGATATTTCGGGCAGTGTTGAACATCGAGGAGAGGCAGCTAGCAAGACTAGACAGAGGGTTTGGTGTACAGTCTGAGAATTTCAATAAGCTCTGACGAAAGGTAGGGCTCTTCTCGCAGAGCTCTGGAGACGTGGGTCAGTCCTGGCCCAATACATGAGGTGAGAAGGGGCTAATGGTGCCCCTTCCTATAAAAAAGCAATGATGGACAAAGGAAAGGCCCCACTAGAAGGGGTGCAAATTTCCGGATCTGAAAATGCAGGAAAAGATGAGAACGGCAAGAAGAAAAAGGCAGGTGGGACAACCAAGGAAATACAACGTCAGAAATGGTAGAATGGAATCAAGATATCGGAAGGAAAATACAATGGAAACCCTAATCCCGAGCAGGAGTCTCTAGGGTCAGGAGAAAAACCAAAATAAACTGCAGAAGATGAGGCCCAACCCCAGCAAGGCTTGGATCTGTCAAGATCTGCTACAGAAAGCAAAAAACAGGAGGACCACAGGTGCTGCAAGCCGAAAACCTCATAAAATCTGTGAGTCATCATCACAGATCTAGAAATGCAAGAGTATAGGGACCATATGTCAATACATGCGGTGATCTGTAAGTTCATGGGATTTTGGCAATCGAAAAAAGCCCTATGTCTATGGATAAAGCAGAAATGGAAACCCAAGGGCGACGTCTGGTTGCATCTGGGAGCCAAAGGATTATTTATGGTGGTATTTGTAGAAATTTATATAACTGATATGTTATACATCCGAGATTCTCTTGATCACACACTATTTGACTTCATGCACAATACAAAATCTCTTCTACCATTGATCATTAATTGCGGAAATAAAAACAATTGCATGCGCACTTTACAACCATAAACAATCACACATATGAACACAATATTTTATGGGAAAGCTTAAAGCTGAAAACCCCCAACTATATGTATATTATAAGTCATAGAGATCATGTAACAATCATTATACAAAGCTCCTCACAAGCTCTCAGTACAATCTCCAATTGTTACACACTAATCAGGTCTGATCTAGCAAAACACATGCTCCAATCTCTACCACCTGCTAGCCTGCCTCTACTACACAATCACTTCTGTAGAATGGCTCTAAATGAACTTGAATTGGTCCAGCCTTACTCACACAATCCTCATTGGAATCTCCAACCATTGTGTGTTGCAAATCATGCAACACTGTAGTCACAACTGATAGTCACACTGCTCTTTCACCTATCTCTTCACTGGTCTCCACTGAAACTATCCATGCACTGTAGTTAACTGATGTATTCTTCAGTTGATTAATGAGTTAATAATTTGAGAATTAATTAATAATTAATTCACACCACTCTTACTAGTGTATCAATCAGTTAGACTAGATACAACTAGCTCAACTATGTTTAACTCAGTTAAACTGAACACAACTCCACCAACTACCTCAATAACTCCACCAAACTCTGTCACATGAGTTCTAACTGAAGATGCAATAGCTCCAATTAACCCTCAAGAATAGCATAATTCCTTCTGTCAGCTCCTGTGCCACATCTGTACACTTAACTGAAGTGCTCCAAGAGAATAAGATAATGTTTATAGTCCAAATATTACTAAGAGCTAATAATATTCGACATATCTATTTTTAGACTGGAAATCTAAAAATAGATTCTGCCCAATATTTCTAAAAATAGAAGTCCATCTATTTTTCCAACTTGACCAACCATCCACAAATAGCATCCTGCAACTCATAGAATATGATCAACATGTCTAAAAATAGACTGTGCGCCAAAAATAGCCTGCGGGCCCACTTAGTGAAGGCGAATTCTTTCCACTAAGCTCATCATCTTGTTGCAATCTCAACACTCCTTCTCAACAAGATAGGGATTATATGCCACCCCAATCCTGCCCTTGTGGTATTCGAATTTGCTCCTGGTGAGCGCCTTCGTCAAGATATCAGCATCCTGATCCTTCATGGGAATGTATGAAAGTAACATGATCTTCCGCTGCACACAATCTCTGATATGATGATACCAGATGTCAATGTGTTTAGATCTATCATGAAATATTGGATTAACCGAGAGTTTGATGCAGCTTTGATTTATCACAATATATGACAATAGGATCTAAGTGTAAACCGAACAACCCGACGAGGATCTTCCTCATCCAAATAGCCTCGCATGCAGCCAAACTCGCTGCTATATACTCGGCCTCTGCTGAACTAAGTGCCACGGATCTCTGCTTCCTACTGTACCAAGAAACTGCTGTCGACCTAATATTGAAAATCCCTCTAGATGTGCTCTTTCTGTCCGTTGGGCTCCCTGCCCAATCTACATCCATGAAGCCACATAGCTTCACCTCATCTGATTATATGTACCATAATCCATATCCCGATGTGCCTTTGAGATATCTCAATACATGCTTGCCTACCTTCCAAAAGAGCTTGGTAGGCTTAACCATAGCTTGTGAAAGCTGGTTAATAGCATAGCATATGTCGGGTCGTGTATTTACCAGATACATGAGCAACCCCACCAACTGTCGGTAAATAGCGGCTTTCACTACCTCTGCCAATGTAGCATCCTCTTTCCTCCATCCACCAGGAAGAGGAGTGTCAATAGGCTTGTAGCCATGCATGTTGAACTTCTCTAGTATCTCTCGGGCATAATTTCCTTGAGACACAAACAATCCATCACTGCGCTGCCAAATTTCGAATCCCAGGAAATAATGAAGGAGGCCCAAGTCCTTCATCTCAAACTCCTTTGCAAGATCAGCCTTGCATGAGTGTATCAACAGTTCATCACCTGTCAGAATCAAATCACCTACATAAAGTATAATGATTAGAAACTTACCCTTCACCACAATCTAGTATAGGTTCGGATCCGCCTCACTCTTGGAGAATCCAAGTCCGATGAAATAACTGTCTATCCGTGTGTACCGAGCATGAGGTGCTTGTTTCAACCCATACAACGCTCTTTTGAGCCTGCACACATGCGACTCGCTGCTGAAGATCTCGAAACATTAGGGCTGCTCTATGTACACCTCCTCCTCAATCACTCCATTAAGGAACACAGCCTTCACATCCATCTGATGAATGTGCCACCCCATCTGTGTTGAGAGAGCAAGAATCGTCCATATGGAAGAATACCTTGCGACAGGTGCAAAGGTTTCCTCATAATCGATCCCCTCAATTTGTGAGAAGCCTCGGGCAACAAATCTTGCCTTGTACTTCTCCACACTCATGTCATATGCTTGCTTCACTTTGTAGATCCATCTTGAACCTACCACTAATTTCCCTTCTGGCCTTGGGACAATCTCCCATGCACTATTTCTGACAATCGAATCATACTCTTCCACCATGGCATCTACCCATGTGGGATCCTCCACAGCTTCCTCAAAAGAGGATGGCATTTTCACAATACACTTTCTCATAAGAGCCATGTATCCAGTATATCGGTCAAGTGACTGTCTCTGCCTGCGCTGTGATGTAGGTGCTCCTACAATATTCTCTGCATCCTGAATCAGTCACTCAACTTCTGTAGTGCACTTCTGCCCTCTAATGGTTGGCGCTGCATGAGTGGTCTCTTCCACTCCATGAACCTCCTCTTGTGCCTGATCCACATCCCGAGGCTCATCCTTAGGAACTAATATCTCTTCTTTTGCATGCAAGTGTGGCTCCCTCTCAAGAGAACACTTCATGGCTTTCTCCTCATGAAATTTGATATCCCGTCGCACAATAGTCTTGCGACTGTCTGGAAAATACACACTATAGTTGTGGGGTGTATCAGTGTACCCCACAAATATCCCAACCTCTGTGGTCGTCTCCAACTTCTTCTTAGCATCCTTTGTCACATGAATGTAAACAGGTGAACCAAAAATCCTCAAATGGGAAATATCAGGCCTCTTACCAGAAAATGCCTCCTCGGGTGTACTCATGCCAAGTATCTTGTGAGGACAACGGTTTTGCACATAAACCGCAGTATTACAAGCTTCAGCCCACAAGTGTGGGAAGGCCCTGATCATGCAACATTTTCCGTGCAACACCCACGATCGTTCTGTTCTTTTGCTCCACGACCCCATTCTATTATGGGTTATGAGGCGCTATGAGCTCTCTTCGAATTCCTTTTGCGCTGCAAAAGTCCTTGAATTCGCCAGAGATGAATTCACCACCATTGTCGCTCCCAAGAGCCTTCACCTACTTCCCGATTCTTTTCAACTAAGGCTTGAACTCACAAAACTTTGAGTATGTCTCACTCTTCTTCTGCATGAAGAAGATCCAGCACTTCCGAGAAAAATCATCAACAAATATCACATAGTACCTGTGCTTTGCTATCGAAGCTACTGAGAAAGGTACACACACATCTGTGTGAATTCTCTCAAGGATCGTCGTGGCACGACTATCCTTCTCGTGAAAGGTGGCTTTCACAAATTTTCCCAAATTACATCCCTTGCACTGATCTGACTGCGTAAGTGTACCTTTGGGATGCTTGGTAGAAATCTGCTGTAAAATTTTCAAAGCACCATGGTGAAGATGGCCCAATCTCCTGTGCCATAGCTCGCCCTCATCCCAGCTCACCACTTCTTATGCCTTGCCTGCCATTGCTACACAACCATCTACCTGCAATTTATAAAGGTTCTTAACTCGAACCCCTATCCTTCGAGTTTCACCAGTGGCCTTGCTGCGCAGGAAAGCCTTTCCCTCGCTAAAGACCTCATCATATCCCTTGTCTTATAACATGGCCACTGAGATCAGATTCTTATTAAATCCTGGAACATGCATCACTTCCTTCAATACGAAGGGTTTACCAGACTCCCTCTCAAAGGAAATGGTACCGATACCGGTGGCACTGTATCTACCATCATCGCCCATCTCGATGTGCACTCCAGGATCTTTCTCATCCAGATCAGTAAACAAATCTCGATTTCCTATCATGTGAAAAGATGCACCACTGTCAAGAAACCACACTGATCCCATCATACTTGAGACCAAGCATGTGATCAATGAAAAATATAGCTCAAACTGCAAGGCTAAGGCCTCTCTAGCTGCAGTCCTAGCAGCCTGCTTATTTTTCTTCTTCTGTGGACAATTAGTGGCGTAATGTCCGTGTTGGTGACAGTTAAAGCACTTCACCTTGGACATGTCCTGCTTCTTGCCTTTCGCACTAGATTGAGAAGCATTCTTCTTGCTCTTCCCCTTCCTTGCTTTGGCAGCCAAAGTGCAATTTTCTTCATCTGCACTCTTTGATGAAGATCCATCCCTGGTATTTCACCTTATCTCCTCTTGCACAAGATCCGACCAAAGTCACTCCCATCCTGGAAATTTCTCTCGACCATTAACGGAGTCCTGATAGGAATGCAAACTCTTCGGAAGCCCAAGGAGAGCCAAGCTCACCAATTTCTTGTCATCTACAGTAACCCCCACACTTCCCAGCTCATCCCTACACTGGACAAACTTCGTGAGGTACTTGGGTATACTGTCGCCTTTCTCCATTTTTATGTTCCTGAGTTTATCCTTGAGTGCCAACTTCCTATGGTCGCTCTTGCTTTGAAATAAATCTGTAAAAGCTTTCCACATCAAGAATGGAGAAGCTTTATCATGAAGGTTGGACACTATGTGATCCTTCACACCTTCCAACAGAATCCTTCGACATTTTTTTGTCTTGTTTTGCCATGCATCAAGTGCAGCAGCATCGCCTCCATCCTGTCCTTCCATGCAATATAATTCGATTTTCCCTCAAGGGCATAATCCAATCGCAATACGTTGAAAGACATCTCAACTTCGACACCAAGAAAACACTACTACAAATTCGAATTCCACCAGCACAAAAATCAACTGCTTCAATGTTTTGCAATTGCTCCAATGATCAATATCCCTCTGATACCATGTAGAAATTGATATAACTGATATTTTATACATCCGATATTCTCCTGATCACACACTATTTGACTTCATGCATAATACAGAATCTCTTCTACCATTGATCATTAATTGCGGAAATAGAAACAATCGCATGCGCACATTAACACCATAAACAATCACACATATGAACACAGTATTTTATGGGAAATCTTAAAGCTGAAAACCCCCAACTATCTGTATATTATATGTCATAGATATCATGTAACAATCATTATACAAATCTCCTCACAAGCTCTTAGTACAATCTCCAATTGTTACACACTAATCACGTCCGATCTAGCAAAACACATGCTCCAATCTCTGCCACCTGCTAGCCTGCCTCTACTGCGTAATCACTACTGAAGAATAGCTCTAAATGAACTCAAATTTTTCCAGCCTTGCTCACTCAATCCTCATTGGCATCTCCAACCACCGTGTGTTGCAAATCATGCAACACTATAGTCACAACTGACAGTCACATTGCTCTTTCACCTATCTCTTCACTGGTCTCCACTGAAACTTTCCATGCACTGTAGTGAACTGATGTATTATTTAGTTGATTAATGAGTTAATAATTTGAGAATTAATTAATAATTAATTCACACCACTCTTACTAGTGTATCAATTAGTTAGACTAGATACAACTAGCTCAACTATGTTTAACTCAGTTAAACTGAACACAACTCCACCAACTACCTCAATAACTCCACCAAACTCTGTCACATGAGTTCTAACTGAAGTTTCCATGCAATAGCTCCAATTAACCCTCAGGACTAGCATAATTCCTTCTGTCAGCTCCTATGCCACATCTGTACACTTAACTGAAGTGCTCCAAGAGAATAAGATAATGTTTATAGTCCAAATATTATTAAGAGCTAATAATATTCGACATATCTATTTTTAGACTGGCAATCTAAAAACAGATTCCGCCCAATATGTCTAAAAATATAAGTCCATATATTTTTCCAACTTGACCAACCATCCACAAATAGCATCCTACAACTCATAGAATATGATCGACATGTCTAAAAATAGACTGTGCGCCAAAAATAACCTGCGGACCCACTTAGTGAAGGCGACTTCTTTCCACTAAGCTCATCATCTTGTTGCAATCTCAACAGTATTTTCCAACCTGGAAGACAGAGATCGGATCTTTGATGGAGGACCCTATTTTTATGCCTCAGCAGGTCTCTACATCAGAACCTCGAAACCTAAATTTGCCCCAAAACAGGAGACTTTCACGCATGTCCCTGTTTGGATCTACCTCTTTTCTCTCCCCATCAACTACTAGAGGTCATTAGTGCTTGAAAAAATTGGCAACAAACTATGCACCTTCATCTAGGTCTCGGAGGCCACCCTGCAAAAAACGTACACCTCGTGTGTGTGTATTTGTGTTGAAATGGATGTCTCAGGTGCTTTTCATGAGGGAATGTGGTTAGAATTTAGGGATGAAGCTTTCTTTCAGGCCATTGAATATGAAAAAATCCCCTTTCGCTATCGTAAATGTCATGAACATGGGCACCTCTTCAGGGAGTTCCATCTAAATAAGAAAACAGAGAAAAATAAGGAAATTATGGTCAAGGATCAGGAAGGTTTTTCTTGGCCAAGCAAGAGACAGAGAGAAAACAGAAGACACTAGCAGAAAACATGCATCTCAAATAAGGGCACTGGCAATGCATTTGAATTTTTAGGATCGACAACAATGTTAGCAGAAAACCCCCAAATACTAGACTCTGAACCGGATGTTCTGGGAGCTCCTACATTGGCATCCAAAGATCCTAACACAGTCACGATGGCTAACATCCTCCACAACCTGGAAGATGAGAAATACATCGAGGGAGATGCGGAAATGACTATAAGTGAAATAGGGATTGAGGATCTAGAACTCGGGGATATCCTAGAGTGGAACAATGGAAGCAAAAAGGATTGGAACATATCCCAGAAGAAGAAATGGACAGGGTTAATTTTCTGTTCTTATCAAGGCAAGATGCAGATATAAGAGGACAGAAAAGGGGCTTTGGAGCTACCAAAGGGTTGGGAGTCAAGGCCCAGGGATTGCACCAGACGAACCATAATGCCAAACACAGACGTAAGAGAGGAAGAAGGAAAAATAAGAAGGCCCTCCAGGAATTAGGCCAGATGATCCTAAATTCGGGTAAGATGAAAGCCCTTGAGGCTTTCACAACCTCTTCTTAAATCCTGTTTATTATTAATATCCTTCCATGGAATGCTAGAGGGCTCAATAGTTAGAGGAAACAACAACTTCTGAAGAAGAAAGTAAAAAATGAAAACCCCGACAAGAAACCAAATGCTCGAGTAAAAAAATGAAATAAATTAGTAGAAAAATTTGGAAAAGAATGGAATACACAGAGGTGGAGGGAAATGGAATGAAGGGAGGTTTGGTTACCTTTTGGAACCCCCACTTCTTTCATCTCATAAATGCAGAAGCTTCAAGATCGTTCATCTCCCTGGAAATGCAAATCATAGGAGAACATGGAACCTATCTATGCACTAATGTTTATAGCCCCTAGAGATTGGAGGATAAGTTGCTTCTGCTGGATCTCCTCTCTAAGCTGCAACTTAGACACATTAATGCAAAAGGAATCTATGGGGGGGATTTCAATATGATTACCTCATGAGGAGAAAAGAAAAGGGGGCTAAGGAAACTAAAAAGGGATGCAGAGGCTCTTAATCATTTCATAAAATCAGAAAAACTAATAAACATCCTCCCCAAAAATGGGCTATATACTTGGAATAATAAAAGAGGAGGAGATAGAAAATTGCCTCTAGACTTGACCGCTTCCTCCTAACAGAATATATTCTCTTAGAGGGAGTTACTATGGATTCAGATATCATTCCAAGTGGGGGCTCTGATCACTGGCCCATCATCCTGGATGTGGCCATCCTCAGTACTCCTAAAAATAGACCCTTCAGGTTTGAAAATTTCTGGCTAGTCCATCCAGACTTCAAATAAAAAATTAAGCAATGGTGGTCTGAACCTCTTGAGATCAGAGGCACAAATATGTACCGTCTTCGAGCCAAACTGAAACACCTAAAATCCCAGCTCCGAACCTGGAACCATGAGGTGTTTGGGAACATCTTCAAAGAGAAGCTGACCATGGATGATCAAATGGAACAAATACATAAAGATTGGCTAAGTGGAGATATCACCCAAGAATCCATAAGCATTGAGCAAAACCTCATGAAGAAGTGGGACGAAAGATGTATGCAGGAAGAAATCTTGTGGAAACAAAAGTCTCGAATACAGTGGCTCAAGGAAGGGGAGAAGAACACAAAATTCTTCCACAGATCAGCTATGGACTACATATGCACCAACAAGATTACTCAGTTAAAAGACGATCAAGGAACCTCATATCACTCACATCAAGATATTTCTACCATCCTTATTGATCACTTTGGCCACATTGCCACGGAACTAGACATAAACAGGGGAGGGGAGATCAGGGAAGTGGCCGCCTCCATCCCAAAGATAGTTTCTGAGAAACAAAATAAAAATTTGGACCACCCTGTAACCCTATTGGAAGTGGAAGAAGCGGTGAAAGAGATGCCCAATGGCAAGGTGCCAGGACCGGACGACTTTACCATAGATTTATTTAAATCTTGTTGGGACACAGTGCAGAACAAAATCTGGGAAGTTGTCAAAGACTCTCACAAATCTTCTTCCATCCTCAAATCCCTCAATTCAACTTTCATTGCCTTGATCCCTAAGGAAGAGGCAGCTTGCACTCCTTTGAAATTCCAACCTATTGCTTTATGCAATGTAATTTACAAAATCATTTCCAAAGTAATGGCCAACAGACTTAAGAAAATTCTCCCTTGGATTATTTCAGAGGAGCAATCAAGCTATGTGGAAGGCAGAAAAATTATGGACAATGTCCTGCTAGATCATGAAATGGTTCACACCCTTCAATCTCGGAATAAAGCTGGCATGATCATCGAACTTGATCTATCTAAAGCCTATGATGAGGTCAGCTGGAAGTACCTGGAGGCAGTTTTGGAGGCGTTTCATTTTGGCCACCATTGGATTAACTGGGAAATGGCCATGGTAAAGTCACCCAGCTTCTCAATTTTGGTCAATGGCACCCCTACCTTTCCCTTCACTCCCTCAAGGGGTATTAGGCAAGGAGATCCTATCTCTCCTTTTCTCTTTGTTATTCTTATAGAGGGCTTAATCCGTATCATCAAAACTGCAAAATCATGGAATGATATTGTTGGTCTTTAGCCTCTGCATAACTTCCAAGCCACCACTCATCAAAAGTTTGTGGATGACACCATGCTCCATGGCACTCCCACGGCTCGAGAGGCCCAAGGTTTCAAAGCTATCCTTAACCTCTTCGGTAGGGCATCAAGTATGGACCTCAACTTGGACAAATCCTCAATTTTCTTCTTTAAAACTCATTTGGCTATTCAGAGAAACCTCACAGCTATCCTTGGCTTCAAAAGGTAAATCTTTCCCTCCAAGTATCTAGGGATTCCCCTCACGGACAAGCCCTGGCAGAAAAACCACTGGGAGAAACTACTCTTCAACCTAGAAAAGAGGGGAAACTATTGGATGAACAGAGCCCTCAACTTCACTAACAGATTGGTTATGACTAAAGCAGTATTGCAAGCTATCCCATAGTACATTTTCCCATTCTTCCTGCCCCCAAAGGTATCCTCCAAAATATTAGAGATATTCAAAGAACATTCCTTTGGTTAGGAAAAGCCGAAAAAAAGAAATGGGCCCTTGTCACCTGGAAAAAGCTATGCAAAACCAAAATATTGGGCGGGCTGGGGCTTCAGAGCCCAAAAAATATCAACAAAGCTCGTGGATCAAAGCTTTGGTGGAGATGGATCACTGAACCACAGGAACCTTGGGCCGCACTCTGGAAGGCTAAGTATGCAGAAAATTGGCGCCCTCTGGACCTTGTTCGAATGGCTGGCTCAATTACTGGATCCCCCATTTGGAACATAGCTTGGAAAAATAATAAAATCATCCAGAATCACTGTTTCTAGGAAATTCGCAATGGTTGTATGACTCTCTTCTGGCAATATTCCTGGCAACAACTTCCCAAGCTCGAGATTCCAGATTTCCAACCCCTCCAGCACAGGTTTCAAAATCTCAGAAAAACAAAGGTTTATCATTACTGGACCGATAGCCACTTGAACCATCAGTGGCGCCATTAGCACCTGAATCTCCCTTCTCAGGAAGGCCTACTGGAAAATCAACTTGTATCCCTGCAGTCTTGGCTGAATAAAAGGAAGATTTGGTACTCACAGGATGAAGATCAACTTATATGGGGGAAATTGGAAGGCATAACCTTCAACCTCAAAGAATCTAGATTCTACCTAGAGAAGAGAGATCAAGAAGATAAAGTATACTGGCACAATAATGTATGGGATGCTATCAACTGGCCTAAGGTAAAAACCTTCTTATGGTTTCTAATGCACAGGAAAATTCTCACTTGGGAGAATTTGTGCAGGAAAGGCTTCATAGGTCCCTTGCGGTGTTCTCTTTGTGGGAAAGAAGAGGAATCCATGAATCACCTCCTTAACACCTGCGAGTGGGCTAGTAACCTATGGATGTGGTTGGTGGATATATTCTAAAAAAAAGACAGAAACAGAGACTCCATTCATGATAGCATAGCCAATTGGTGAACCAAATACACTAACCATGAAACGGTTAACCTTATGTGGTGGCTTAGCCTGGGTTTCATTGTTTGGTCTATTTGGAAGGAAAGAAACAGAAGAATTTTTCAAGATGAATTCCACCAAATGGATCAAATTAAAACTGATATAATGAAGAACATACAAGAAACAACCCTTACCATAAGTAAAACAGAGTAGAAGGACAAACCTTCGAAAAATGACCAGCAAATTCTGATTGTGTTTGGTATTCATGTTGCAATAGGCTACAATTTTCCTATGCAACAACAACAGCTGGCAACATCGCTTTTCTCTTGGAAAATCCCTCTCCTAGGATATTGCAAGTTGAATTTTGATGGTGCCTCATGGTGAAACCCTGGGTCGGCTGGTCACGAAGGAGTCATTCGCAATGAAAAAGGGGAAATCATGCATGTCTAAAGTTACCCTTTAGGCGAAGCTACCAATAATGAGGTGGAATCTTCGACGCTTGAGCAGGGTCTGCAAATTCTCATCCGGCTAGGGAATGGTGCAGCTATAGTGGAAGGGAACTCGCTATTAGCCATCAACGAAGCAAAAAAAACAGCAAAATGGTTCTCATCCAGGGAACGTTACAAAGCACTGGCGGCTCTCCATGGTCACCACGCTTATCACCACACACCTCTCCACTCTCAGTGGGATTGTGTTTTAGGCCATTAGGCATACTGCGAATTCTATGGCGGATGTCTTTGCTAATCTCGCGGTGGACAACCCAGACAATGTCCTTGACACTTGCTGGAAGAACATCACATATGATAACCTGCGTGATAATTTCCTTCAGATCTTAGTGAAAGACCTAGAGGGAATATCAGGCGAGGAGGACAGGTTACAAAGTACTGAAAATCAATGATAAATAAGTTCCAGCCTTTATGTTTATTCTCTAATTCGTAATGCTTAGTAGTGGCAATGTAAGCTACTGTCCTTTTGGCTCGTGTTGGGTAATATGGGAGATTTATCCCACTGACAAAAAATAGAACACCAAGTCTGACAAATGGCACACGTGGCTTCATCTAATAAAGTAAAAGCATGGCTACTAGAGCACAATTAACTGTAATGATCGGAACCTCATGCGTCACTTGCATGCGAACTAGGCTAGCAAGAGTAAGGAAAAGACAAGAGTTTTGATTCAGACCAAGGCCCCTTATACCGATCGTCTTATTATAAATATTGGTTTGAATGGCAAAGGATACACCTTTGCTGGCTTGAAAAATTTCTCTGATCCTGTTCTTGAGTCGGGTTTAGCTTCGTGCAAGCTAACAAATAGCAATTGGTATAAAACCATGGCTGAGCGTAACCTCCACAACTCCAAAGCTGCCCGTGAGTTACAGAAATATAAGGAAGGCTTCAGCGCCTCTGTCTCCAACAAAGGAAAGCAGAGCCTTGAAATTATTTAGATAGAGGTGGACAAAGCAAGGGAAGGAATGGACGACAAGGCCATAAGTGAAGAGGTAGACTGGATTTCAGACCCGGGCACCCCAACCACTAGAGAAACACAATTTTTAAAGACACAGAGCATGGCCTGGAAAATGAAGACAATGTTGGCCAAGGCAATAAGCCTGCAAGGGGCAAATTTCAAATATTCTTACCAAGCTAACTCCCTTGCCTCGGCCAAAAAATTAGCAAGGCTGGACAGCCTAGAGATTTCTCTCAAGTCCCTTACTGAAGAACTCAGAATGTAGTCTAAACGTCTCGAGGGTTTCATCAAGCTCTTTAAACTTTACCTGTGGCATGTTCTGAATGTTTCAATTGAAATCCCTGAAGAAGACACCAAGATGACCATCATCGGGTGCTTCAAGCCCCAAAGCGTGCCTAATAATGATGACAGAACTAGCCCAAGTGCTGCTGGTACCTCTGGGGCCGCAATCCTCAAAAATTAAGCATGCAGTTCCTGGCAGGCCATCTTTTGGTCATTTACTGTTGGTATTTGATGGCCTTCTGGTTTTGCTCTGTTATGATAACCTTCCTTTCTGGGTTTGGCAGTCGTTGGCATATGTTGGCCATTTGGTTTTTAGCTAAGATAGTCCTCCTTTTTGTGTTAGGCAGCCCTGTGTGGCCAACCACTTCCTTCATTAGTATTTTTCTTAGGCAGTATAATTTTGATGTAGCTAAGATACAACTTGTTTCAAGCCATTGTTCACATAGTCCCTTTTGCTATCTTCACTGTTCTCTACTAAGGACGTCCTATGTTTGGCCTAGCCCGAGGTTTCTCATGTGGCTCTAGAACAGATAGGCCTCCTATGTAACTGTATGTACTATTTTTTGGATCTAATACAACTGTTGATTTACACAAAAAAAATAATAATATTAATTTACCAATTTATTATAATTGATATATTGATATAGTAATTAAAGAATTAATACATAATTAAAAAACAAAATTTAATACATAATAATAAATAGGTAATGACATTAGTCAAACATAGTCAAATATGACCACATCTAGATCAAAAATATGTTTAGTGTCTTTCACAATAATCGATATTATTCAATCAAAGCAATCCTCAATTAATACAACATTAATTAATTAATTAATTAATTAAAACAATAATTAAAATTAATATCAATTAATTAAAACATTAACATTAATTAATTAATTTTTAACATGACATGAAACATTGATAACAATAATACAAAAAATTAAAATGTTTAAGAACATAAATTAAAACATTCGACAATATATTAATTAAAACATTTATATAAAAATGTTCAATTACAATAAACATTAATTTTCAGATTTTAAATTAATATTTTCTTATTATTTAATAGTAATATTAAGTTCTCCCAGATCCAGGTGACAATTCTAGCAAGCCAGCCAGTGGACACCCTATGCAAGCGGCACAACTTCCCAGGGTAGATGATGATGCAACTTGGACTGGAATGGCGGCGCCATGCATGACTACCAGCACCTCACAGCGATCACCCGCAATTAATGCAGTTAATGCTCTTAAATGCCACTCGGGCTCTCGGTTTGAGACACATTGCCTTAAGTCCTCCCCTGCTCCCTCTCCTCTGCATTCTCATCTTGTGTTGTTCATCCTCTTCTCTCCCTCACTACACTGCTTGCCCTCTGCATTTCATCCCAGCTTCCATATCTGCCTGCAACTCCATGGCCTCGGTCTGGAGATAGAAGCCACATCATGGTACTGTCAGTGGTGCTCTTCTGGCTCGAAGGAACCATGACACAACACTGAGAAACTTCAATTCTGAATATTATCCTTCCTCCGCCTCCATCGTTCTTCCTGCAGCCTCACCCTCTGAGCCCTCCTCTGCTTCCAGCACTTCACTTGCAACGTCCCCCACCTCCAGTTATGACCCCTCCCTGCAAAGTCCTCCCACATTCAAGTGTAAATACCAGTGCAACTTGATCATACCACGCACCCTAACACCTCCTCCAAAGAAACTTGAGTGTTTGCCTGTTAAGTCCTCCTCAATATACATTCCCAACCTCTAGAGTTACTCAAATGAAGGAATTTGGAGCAGGTTCAACGAAAATGAAGCTCCGACCAAGGTCCCATATGTCTTCATTGAGGAGGAGAAAGAAATTGCACACATCTACGGATGCCCTGTGACTAAAGAAGACTTGGCAGGACCAGATGCAGACCATAATGAAGAAGCCAGCAAGGATTTAAGGTCATGGTTTATGTGCCATAACCCTCCTTTGGAGGTGTTCGAAATATTTCGTTTTTCCAGTTTTCATTAATGTTTTAGAAAGAATAGTTGTTTGAGACTTTTATGTAAAATTAATGGGATGGTTTCGCTATCAAGAGAAACCCCTTCTTTTTCTATTTTAGAAACAAATGTGAGTAGGAATAGGCTAAATTCCTCATCTGAAACAATGGAATGTATCATTTTTTTTTAATTAATAGAATTTATACCAGCTTACAAAGAAAAAAAAATAGTAATATTAATTTAATAAAAATATTTAATAAAATTAATTAAAATACTTGACAATATATTAATTAAAATATTTATATAAAATTCATGTCTCACTAGCACAACAAGTTGAGGATCGGCTTCGTTAGCAAGGTGACCGAAGATGAAACCTCACGGGGGGTGGTTATTTCATGTGCTAGGTGGAGGGGTCATGCTAAAAAATCAAGCTAGTTAAGGCCTCTCGTGGCCCATGCCGGGTACGATTCTTAGGTGAATTTTGACAACTTAGATGTCCCTCGACTGTGGCTCCTCAAGTCTAGAGGATCACACACACACACACACACACACGCACATATATACATGCTAAAAAATGAAGTGAGTTAAGGGCTCTCGTGGCCCATGCCAAGTGCGATCCACAGGTGACTTTGACGACTTATATGTCCCTCGATCGTGGCTCCTGAAGTTTAGAGCATCACACACACACACACACACACAAACACACACATATAATAATAACATTAACCAATAATTTTAAAATGTTTAAATAAATATATTATATTAATATTAATTAATATAGATTTATTAGAATTGAAATTGTAAACAAATGTTTCTAACATCGCAATGTGACATTACAACATTTGGTCAACCACGTTTCAAAATGTGGGTGAATCCTTGAGTATGTTTGACAGTGTTTCGCATTAAAAAAAATCTAACTTTGGTGAGAAATAATTTCCTATTAATATTATTTATTAATATTGATAATTAAATATGTTGTGATGCTAGAATGGTAAAGAAATCTATTAAACGTTGCAATGTGACAAACATTTTCGCAATGTTACACGTTGAAATTTATCCAACGTCACAATGCAACATTACTACATTAGCCAAACACATTTACTAATACAATTGACTATTTTGGAGTATGTTTGGTAGTCATCACTCCTCAAGTTCATTCAAACACAATTATCTATTAATGGTTAATCACTCTCTACGACCAACCATGATCAACCATGGAAAATGACTCTATTGTGAACTATGACCAACCATGATCAACCAAGGTCAAGCATGGTCAAGCATGATCAATTATGATTGAATTTTATCAATCGTGATTAAGGTCTTTCCAGTTGAATTTGGTCAACCACGATTAACCATGATTAACCATGATGCGCCACGGTCATTTAATGTGAACCATTGTCAACGATGAACAACTATGTTCAACCACCATCAACAATGGTCAAGCATCATCATCCATGGATATAATGGTCAACCAATATTTCTATGGTCAACCACGATTAACCATGTTTAAATATGGTTAACCATGGTCATTGTATCTATGGTTAACCATGGCCAACCAGGATTGACCATGATAAAAATAGTCAACCATGATGAACCATGGTTAAGCATGGTCGATCATGGTTGATTATGGTCAACCATGATCATGCATGGTTGAATATCAGTAACCATGATCAAATATGGTCAACCAAGATCGAGGTGCATATGGTTTATTATGGTCAACCATGATCATGCATGGTTGAATATCTGTAACCATGATCAACTATGGTAAACCAAGATCGAGGTCCACATGGTTGAATTTGATTAACCATGATCAACCATGGTCAACCATGATCGACATGGTCATCTTTGGTCAACCATGGTTAACCAAGAAAATTTCATGTTCTATAGACTCCTCATCGACAACCATGATAGTCAAAGATTGTTATGATGGTCAAACATTGTCAGCCAAGGTTTATATGTCTGATTATTGTCATCCATTTTGAACAATGCAAATATTTGTGGTTGAATATGGTACGATTTCCTATTCATGGTTAATCCATATCTATATAGTCAACTATGGTAAATCATAGTTAATCATGACTAAATTTATTCAACCATGGACAATGTCTCTAATGTCAACCATGAACAATCATAATTAATAAAATTCAACAATGATGAACCATATTCAACCATTGTTAGCGATGTTCAACCATGATTACCTGTGGTTAAATTTTTTCAACCATTATCGACCATGACTAAGGTCTCTCTCATTGAACTTGGTCAACCATGCTTGAGTGTGGTAAACAATGATTTTAGACCATGATCAACCATGGCTATCCATGGTCATTTAAAGTGAACCATTGTCAACCATGATCTACCATGTTCAAGCATCAACAACCATGGTCATCATGGTAAACTAATGTTTTTATTGTCAACCATGATTAACTATGGTTGAATATGGTTAACCATGGTCATTGTCTCTATGGTTAATCATGGTCAAAGATGGTCAACCATGATAAAAATGGTGAACCATAGCCAACCATGATCATCCATGGTTGAACATCATCAACCATGATCAAGGCATCTATGGTTAAATATGGTCAAGCATGACTAACCACAGTCAGCCATAATCAACATGATCATCGTTGAAAATGGTCAACCATGATCAACCATAATCAATATGGAATTTTTTTGAATGTTGTAATGTGTTTATAATATTATAATATCTCTTGAGTTTATTAATCTCCCTTGCATTTATAAGACCCCCTCGATTTGTTAATCCCTTGGGTTTTTTAATCCCAATGGCTTATAATATTATTTCATTGGGTTCATTAATCACTTGGGTTTATAGTACATATAATTCATTAGGTTTGTTAATCCCTTCATTTTATAAGAATAATACCTTGGGTTTATAATGTTAATGCCTTTGTTGATATATGTTGTTCATACTGGATATGGGTTTGAAGTGCTTCTGCTAGGGTTTATGCACAAACCTTGAATCTCTGAAACTCTGCGCACACCGACTCGCAGCTCGACATCTCGGGTTCCTCTGCTGATCTTCCCCCATGAATCCGGCTACCGAAGGGGCGGCCGTGGCCCCCCCTCCCCCCATCGGATCCTCTTCTGACAACTCTTCAAGTGCAGACACTACTGCCAGGCCTGGCTCGTCCCCCCTGGATGCTAATGTCACTGTCCTTGCTGATAGCACCACAGCTGCTACAGACAAAGCTAAAAATCCTGTTGATAGCACCACGACCGCTACAGATAAAGATTCTGACCAGAACGCTTCGACGTCAAAGCCAAAGGCGTCCTCGGCCACATGCATTCCGAAAGCCTCTGAAAGAACCAAAATAGACCTCTCCAGCCACTGAATCAATGGCCAAATCCAATACATGAGGGATCATGCCCTCATCGAAAAGTTCTCAGGTCTGTGGCCAACTGAAAAGGCTTTGCACGGATGGATCGCCTCCAAATGGAAGCCTAAAGGACAAGTCACCCTGCAGCTGGGTCCCAAAGGCTTTTTCACGGCTATTTTCAATTGTCTGGAGGAAAAACCCGTATCTTCGAAGGAGGACCATATTTCTTCAACTCAGCAGGCCTCTACCTTCGTGAATGGGTAGAAAGATTCAACCCAGATAAAGAAGAATTCAACTGGGCTCCAGTCTAGATCCGTATGTACTCTCTGCCTCTGGAATATTGGGATGAGGAAACCTTGAAAGACGTCGGCAATGGCCTGGGGGTCTTCATCAAAATTGCTGAGGAAACTAAAAACCAAAGATATACCTCTTATGCCAGAATTTGTGTCCACATGCACTTGGCCAAAGCTATAACGGATTCGGTAAGTCTATTTCATGATGATTTTGAATGGGTCCAAACAATAGACTACGAGCATGTTCCATTCCGATGCAGGAAATGCCATGAACATGGTCATCTATTCAGAGATTTCCCACTGAATCTCCAAGCTAAAGCCCCTGTCACTAAGACAAGAAAAGATGCGGAGGGATTCACCAAGGTCACTAGTTGAAGAAAGCATGCAAAGAAATCCCCAATCATGCCAGACAATCTCAGCAAACCTGAAACCCAAAACAACTTTGAAATCCTGACCTCATAAAGCAACTTGGAGGGTCCTCTTATTAACCCTTCTTCTTCAGATCCACCGCCTAATTCCTTCACCCCTCATCTTAAATCTTCAGCTCCGCTTTTTGCCTCAGATAAGATCAGCCTCCCAGCCTCTACATCCACTGCCAACACAAATCCAGAGCCAGGTCTTGAAGAAACCATCATGGATATAGACGCAACCCTAGCTCTCACTATTCATCAACATCCAAACAAGGATCTTCAGAACCAACCTATTCATATGGAGGAGGAGCCAGAGAGCATAGATCTGAGGGATCTGGATATTCTTAGCCTAGAAACAACATGTCGCCAGAGAGAATTCAGTACAATACCCCCCCCGGCAAATCGAAAGCCTTGAACTGGTCTTAGCCAGAGCACAGCAACACAAATGTCCCAGTATTCAGGCAGGGAGCCCTTGGGATGGGAAAAAAATACTGAAAGAATAAAAAAAGCGAGGGCGCAAAATAGATCTACAGAGAACCATTATCATTGGAGAAATGCTAGTGGAATCGAGGAGATTCCCCAAGCTGACTAAGTTTTTCAAAACCCTCCCCCACTATTCCTCATGAAGCTCATCTCATGGAACGTGCGTGAGCTCAACAACCCAGCCAAACATAGAATTCTAAAAAACATGATCCAGCAAGATAAGCCTTCACTGGTCTATCTACAAGAAACAAAATGCAATAGCAATGTACTGTAAAAGATCCTAAACAAAATCTGGTCCGAATTCCATTCAGTCTTCGTGGATGCCTCAGGAGTGTCGGGAGGGCTAGTTATTATCTGGAACCCTCAAGTACTATACCTCCATGATTTTCACGCCTCACACCATGTCATATAGACCACCTTCCATCTTATTGGGACCAACATTCATGGTCACCTTTCTAATGTGTACTTCCCTCAAGATCTTCAAAATAAGTTGGATCTACTGGAAACCCTAACAGCTCTCAACTCTGTAAGAAGCTTTCCCCTATGGATCTGTGGGAAGGATTTCAACATTATCACAACTTTGGAGGAAAAAATAGGAGGTAGATCGAGGCTGGAATGTGACAGCACTGGTCTCAAAGATTTCATCAACAGAAATCAGTTAATGGACATTCAGACATCAAATGGCATGTACACATGGACCAACAAAAGGAGGGGACCACAGCACATAGCCTCCAGGCTGGATAGATTCCTTATGTCAGATAACGCCATTCACCTGGGTGGGGACTTTCACGACTTAATCATGCCCCAAATGGGCTCCGATCACTAGCCTATAATGCTACAGTGGACGTGGCCGGGTTCAAGATGCAATAGACCTTTTCGCTTCGAATAATTCTGGTTCACACATCCTAACTTCAAAGATTTAGTCAAGGATGTTTGGAAAACTCTCATCCCTCCAGAAGGAGCCAAGATGTTCCAGTTTCAACAAAAACTATAACACCTCAAGCAGGCTCTCAAATCTTGGAATCACACACAGTGTGGCAACATTTTTGACCAAAAGAGAGCATTGGAGCAACAAATGAAATCCTTGCAACAACGTATTATCTCTGAGGGAAGAACAGAAGATATAGCGCAACAGGAGCAGGATCTCATGGCCAAGTTGGAAGCATGGAGGAAACAAGAAGAAATCCAGTGGCGTCAAAAATCAAGGGTCAGATGGCTTAAGGAGGGGGAGAAGAATACCAAATTTTTTCACAGATCCACTATCCAAAGGCAAATGCACAACAATATTGCCTTCATCAACAATCAACAAGGGGAACGATTGGAGCAGCATGAAGAAATAGAATAGGAATTCAAAGAATACTTTCAGGACATTCTTCGGGAGCCACAAGGATGCAGAGATCAGGCAATTCGATCAATCACGCAGCACATTCCTAAAATCATCACGGCTGACCACAACAACAAACTTCTTCAGCCTCTCTCTATGCAAGAAGTGGAAGACGCAATGAACCAGCTCAAGGATCGAAAAGCGCCTGGCCCTGATGGCTTTACAACCAATTTCTTTCATGTTTTTTGGGAGCTAATCAAAATAGAGGTCTGGGAGCTCGTGGAGGAGTCACGCTCAATGCATTAGATCCTTCCCTCCCTGAACGAAACCTTCATAGCACTTATACCCAAAGTGGAAGAATCCAGTACACCTGACAAATATAGGCCCATTGTGCTCTGCAATGTAATATATAAGCTCATCTCTAAGGTTCTAGCGAACAGGCTGAAACCTCTTCTCCCTCTCCTCATCTCACCGAAGCAGACAGGCTATGTAGAAGGGCGCCAGATCCTGGATGGTATAATACTCTCCCATGAAGCGATCCACTCTCTCAAGATTCTAAAAAAACCAGGTATGATTCTCAAACTAGATCTCTCTAAAGCTTTTGACAAACTCAGTTGGAATTACATCAATCAAGTGTTATTAGCATTTGGTTTCAGTGCTACTTGGACTCGTTGGCTAATGAACCTTATATCCTCCCCAAGCTTCTCCATCCTTCTCAATGGATCTCCCTCTCCGCCCTTTCGTCCCTTCCGTGGCATTCGTCAAGGTGACCCTCTCTCCCCTTTCCTCTTTGTACTCATGGTAGAATGCCTCACCCGCCTTCTTCATTCTGCTATCTCCTCTCGCTCCCTAAGGGGTATCTCCCTTCATGGCCAACCCCCCATCTCCCATCAATAGTTTGTCGATTACAATATTCTCTTTGGCCATCCATCAGTCCAAGAAGCCTCGGTCTTCAAGTCCTTGCTCAAGCTATTATCTAAAGCTTCTGGAACCACCATCAATGCCTCCAAATCCCAGCTCTTCTTCTTTCACACTCCTATTCTCACTCAGCGGAATATAGCCATAATCTTGGGCTTCCCTATAGCGGTGCTTCCCTCGAAATATCTCGGAGCCCCCCTCCTTGACTCGGCCATCAAACATGCTTCCTAGAGAACCCTCCTCGACAACCTAGAAACCAGGCTCTCCTCCTGGACTTACCGGTCGCTCAACATTGCTAGCAGGCTTATCCTCATAAAATCTATTCTCCAAGCTATGCCGTTATACTTATTATCTATACTGGCGGCCCCTAAATGGGTTCTCAAAAATATTCGCAATATTCAAAGAAACTTTCTCTAGGGCTCCTCTGGCCTCAACAAAAAATGGGCACTTGTTAAGTGGACTGAAGTCTGCACTCCGAAGTCAGCAGGGGGGCTTGGTTTACGGGATCCCCTTCACAGCAATTACACCATGGGTGCCCGCATCTGGTGGAACTGAATCTCCAAATATTATACCCCCTGGGCCCATCTCTGGCATGCCAAGTACGCTCCAGGATGCCCTCAGGAAGCTCTCATCCGCTTGAGTACGACCACCCCCGGTTCACTAATTTGGAATGTGGCAAAGAAACACAGTGCATTTATTCAAAAGCATAGTTTCTGGGAAATTCATTCGGGAACTACGGCAAGATTCTGGGAGGACTCTTGGCAACAATCTCCTAAGCTTGCCTCTCTCTTTCACAAACCAAAGTGGCAGGCTTCCATGCAGTACACTGATCAAATCCTAGTCCATCAGTTCTGGCAGCAGCATTCCTCTCAAGGTTTTCAACTTTGGAGATCTGCAGAAACCTGACAAGCCAATTGGTAGAAGGAAACCTATGAAGAAATAGATCAAGAGCTCAAACTCAGGAAAATCAAAATCTCTGATCAGAAGGATAAAGCGCGATGGGGATACACCCCCAAAGGTATGTTCACTACCAAGGAAGCATACCAACTTCTCTATCAGCCCACGCAGAAAATAAAGGGCCAGCTTTGGGATCAGGTCTGGCAATCGAGTATCTGGCCTAAGGTTTCCACTTTCCTCTGGCTTCTCAGCAAAAAGTAGATCCTTACTTGGGATAATCTACAAAAGAGAGGATTTACAGGACCTTCCAGATGTCCAAACTGCAACCTCCATACTGAGACCATAATCCATCTCCTGGACAGCTGCCCTCTTGCTGATCAACTTTGGGAGAGAACTACTCAGTGCAACAGAAGAATAGGACGACGTGTGGGAGACATTGTCAACACCATTAGGAATTGGCCTCGTAATCCTTTCCAAAGTAAATTTCTCAATTCCCTCTGGGGCCTCATATCGGGCTTTGTTTATTGGATTATATGGAAGGAGCGAAATAATAGGATCTTCAAAAATCACAGTTCGCCCCTTGACACCCTATGGCTACATCTCAGACACTATCTTCAAGAAACTTTGGCTCTTAGACAATGGCAATATTCGGATATGCCAAATTCTCCCCAGGAATGCCTCATTATGAAAAATTGGAACCTGGATCACACATGCTCAGCCCAAATCAAGTCCAGGCCAACTCTTCACGTGGATTCTCCCCAATCTTGGTCTTCTCTTGCCTCTCAATTTTTCAAATTGAACTTCGATGGTGCTGCAAAGGGTAATCCTGGTCCAGCTGGGTATGGTGGTATTTTTAGAGATGCTGTAGGCTCAACACTTCACATATACCATGGTTCGCTCGGCAAGGACTCCAACAACGCAGCTGAACTTGAAGGCTTGTGGAAGGGCTTATGCATAGCAGACAAAGAAATTTTTTTCCCTCTTGAGATAGAAGGGGCTTCACAAATCTTAATAGAGGTAGCGCTCAGAATTCACTCAGGCACCTCTGCAACAAATATTGCGTCAAGCTGGCGGCTTCTTAGCAGATTGGAACAAATTGAAGATTGGCTCAGGGTGCCCCGAAGAATAACCTTCAAGCATATCCGAGATCAGCTAATAAGGTGACAGACAGATTAGCTAATCAGGGTGTCGATCTGCAGATCCCTTTCTTCTTTGGTCCTTTGAACAACTCCAATGATACACAACTCAAACAAGACTGCACTCTTCTGGTGCAACATGATATTTCCCTCCCAGATGCGGGTGGTTAACGAGGCTTTTTGTACGTGGATGATTTGGTGGATTGGCGCGTGGATCATCATCACCGCCATCCGACCTCGCATCAGGTTTGGTTTTAATTATCATGCTCGAGACTTCATTGTTGCGTTAATGCAGCTCACTTATCCACGCCATCCCGCTCACTATTATGTCATGGCGCCCATCAACGATTTCATTTGTGCCCCTCCCCTGCGCACTCGCTGCCCCCCTGCTGCCGCTGAGCCTTACTCTCGCTCTCGCACCAGCACCAGGAAGCGATGTGTCTTGGGCCGTTGTGTTGATCTTATGCCGAATTTTCATGTCTCCCATAGCCATCTCTGCAATTTCAGTCATTCACTTTCAACTTCTTCCAGGCATCCCCAACGTGTCGAAGATAGGATCCCCTCTGTATTCTCCTGTCTCCACAAAATTTCTGAAAGCTCTGCTTTTCTTGCTCAACTCACCATGCCGAGATTGAGACAGCGCATGTGTTGCAGAAGGGGGAGTTCCCGTGGCCTTGTCCATCAACAACCCTCCACCTCCACTTCCGATTCTTCTTCCTACTCTTCTGAATTCGGCCTTGTTCGCTTTCCTGCCTCCAGAAGGGGATGTGGTAGGGGTCGAGGGCAGTGAAATTCTGCTGCACATTTTCGTCTTATGTCCATACCTCATTCTCACACTGCTCGTTTTCATTACCCCTGCACCCTCAATAATCTTACCTTCCTAGCCTCTGTCACCCTTGAGCTCCGTGAAATGACCGCTGGGCACATTATGGCTACTCCTGGAGTTTCTCTAGAGACACGGGAGGGAGATGCGCATGGCACCTCTCAGAATATTAACAGGTAGCGCGTGGAGTCTGTTGGCAATGCAACCCAGGATGAGATATTGCAGGCTGTGGCCAGCGTCCCAACTGGTGATGGCCCTACCAGCATGGAGATCCCTCCTACTGAAGCTGATGATCCCTACCAGTATGCATGCCACATCATCGAGGAAATTCCTTCCCCCTCCCATGAAGACTAATAAGGTTTGTGCTTCTTGGTTTTTGGTTTCAGATGGCACGAATTTTCTCAATCTCTTCTTGTCAAACTGTTTTCCTTCACTCTACAATTCTCAGGCACATATTTCAACTCATATGTCAATTTTCCGGCTTCCCCTGTGTGGGCGGCATATTACTGCTTATGTCTGTGGTTTTTGGAGTCTACAACAGCATTACAACATGTTTGTTTTTTATTTTGGAATGGGTAGAGTCTGTTTGTGCCCGGTCAATCGGTCTGAGTCTTGGAATCTCCTCTGGACAGACAAGGTCATGGCTTTTGAAGTTCTCATAGCTAGTTTTGTCAGTCAAGGTTTAGCGATGGATTGTGTGAATGCCGCAATGATGGGCTTGAACTCTTGAGGCCACTGCCTCTTTGTAAATTTATTTTTGTATCAATATAGGAGTAGACCAATTCAGAAAAAAAGAAAAAAAGAAATGTTAATGCCTTTGTTTTATTAATGCCTTGGTTTCATAATATTAATATGCCAATATTATTAGTGTTTAATATATAATCTCTTAGGTTTAATAACCCTTTGGGTTATTAGATTTATAATATAGTATAGTCTATAATATAGTATTTAGTATAAATTATGCAAGAACATTGACTATTGTGGTTATGAGTGTGCTTAATATACACTAAGCAACATCTATGAAACACATTTACTAACATGGGTGTTGTAACGTTTATAACACTTGGGTCTATAATATTTGTGGTCTATAAGATGAGGGTTTCTAATATTTGCGTATAATATTAAGGTTTATATTATTTGCGTTTATATTATTGGGTTTAATAATAAGGCTTATAATATTGGATTTAGTATTAGAGTTAATAATATTGAGTGTTTAATATATATAGGGCTTATAATATTTGCTTTAAATATTATGATTTACATTATGGAGTAATATGTTGGGTTATAATATAGATTCTAATATATAGGGTTTATAATTACGGTTTAATATTGGGTTTGTAATATTTTTGTTTAATATTAGGGTTAATAATATTGTGTTTAATATTTAGAGTTTATAACATTTGGGATTATAATATTTCGGTTCATAATATTGATTCTTATGTTTTATTGATCTCTTGTGTTTTTAATATTGATCCCTTGGCCTTATTTATCCCTTAGGTCTTTAATATTTATCACTTGGGTTCACCAATTCCTTTGGTTTGTAATATTAAACCCTTCCGTTTATTAGTTCTTTTGGTTTATAATACTAATAACCCCTTGGGTTTACGAATATCTTGAGTTTAAAATATGAATTCTTATGTTTTATTAATCTCTTGAGTTTAAAATATTAATTCATATGTTTTATTAATTTCTTGGTTTATAATATTAATATTTATCCCTTGGGTTCACCAATTCATTTGGTTTATAATATTAAACCCTTGAATTTATTAGTTCTTTTGGTTTATAATATTAATAATCCCTTTGGTTTATTCAACTCTTGAGTTTAAATTATTAATTCTTAGGGTTTATTCATTTCTTAGGTTTTGAGTTTAAGATATTAATTCTTATGGTTTATTAATCCCTTGAGTTTTATAATTCTTTAAGTTAGTAATATTAGGCGTTAAATATTAGTTGTACACTTTAATATTAATGCATGGTCCAATATCACATTATGAAAAACATTGTCTCAATATGAAAATCAGTCATGGGCTACCATTGTTAATTATAGTTAGCCATAGTAAATCAAGGTCTTCCATGGTCGAATGTCACATTGTGACAAATATTGTCTCAATATGAAAATCAACCATGGCAAAGCAGGGTAATTCTTTGTCCAACGTCGCATTGTGACAACAATTGTCTCGATGTTTAAATCAAGCATGCTCAACCATGTTTATTTTACGGTTTATAGTATTTATCTAAACATTTTTATATACTTGAAGTTTATAAAATTAATCTCTTAGGTTTAATATTATTCCCTTGAGTTTATAATATTAATAATCATGTGAGCTTATCAAAACTTTTTGTTTAAGATATTAATTTTTAGGCTTTATTAATCTCTTTTGTTTTTCATATTGATCCCTTCGCCTTATTGATCCCTTATATTTTTAATGTTTATCCCTTGTGTTCACCAACTCTTTGGGTTTACAATATAAAACCCTTGGGTTTATTAGTTCTTTTCGTTTATAATATTAAACCACCCATGGGTCTTAGAATCTCTTGAGTTAAAAATATTAATTTTTAGGGTTTATTAATTTCTTAGGTTTTTGAGTTAAAAATATTATTTCTTAGGGTTTATTAATCTATTGTGTTTTTAATATTGATCGCTTGGCCTAATATATCTCTTAGGTATTTAATATTTGTCCCTTGGATTCACTAATTCCTTTGGTTTGCAATATCAACCACTTGGGGTTATTGGTCCTTTTGTTTATAATATTAATAACCCATTAGGTTTATTAATCTCTTGAGTTTAAAATATTAATCCTTAGGGTTTATTAATCTCTTGAGTTTAAAATATTAATTATTAGGGTTTATTAATTTCTTGGTTTATAATATTAATATTTATCCCTTGGGTTCACCAATTACTTTGGTTTATAATATTAAACCCTTGGGCTTATTACTTCTTTGGATTTATAATATTAATAATGTCTTGGGTTTATTAATATATTTAATTTAAAATATTAATTATTAGGGTTTATTAATTTAATATGTTTTTGAGTTTAAAAATTTTATTCTTAGGGTTTATTAATCTTTTGTGTTTTTAATACTCGTCCCTTGGCCTTATTGATCCCGTAGGTTTTTAATATTTATCCCTTTGGTTCAATGATTCTTTTGGTTTATAATATTAAACCTTTTGCATTTATTAGTTCTTTTGGTTTATAATATTAATAATCCATTGGGTTTATTAATCTTTTGAGTTTTCATATTATCGTTTACATTATGGCATAATATGTTGGGTTATAATATAGATTCTAATATATAGGGTTTATAATATATGGGTTTAATATTAGGGTTTATAATATTGTGTTTAATATTTAGAGTTTATAATATCAAGGGTTATAATATTTCGGCCCATAATGTTGAATCTTAGGGTTATTGATATCTTGTGTTTTTAATATTGATCCCTTGGCCTTATTGATAACTTAGGTCTTAATTCTTAGGTTTTATAAATCTCTTGAGTTTAAAATATTAATTCATATGCTTTATTAATTTCTTGGTTTATAATATTAATATTTATCCCTTGGGTTCACCAATTCTTTTGGTTTATAATATTAAACCCTTGGGTTTATTAGTTTTTTGGTTTATAATATTAATAATCGCTTCAGTTTATTAATATCTTGAGTTTAAATTATTAGTTCTTAGGGTTTATTCATTTCTTAGGTTTTGAGTTTAAGATATTAATTACTAGGTTTTATTAATACCTTGAGTTTGGTAATATTAGGCGTTAAATATTAGTCATACACTTTAATATTAATGCATGGTCCAATGTAACATTACGAAAAAAATTGTCTCAATATGAAAATGAGCCATGGGCTACCATTGTTAATCATAATTAGTCGTATTCAATCAAGGTATTCCATGGTCGAATGTCACATTGTCTCAATATGAAAATAAAACATGGAAAGCCATGGTCATTCTTCCTCCAAGGTCGCATTATGACAATAATTGTCTCAATGTTTAAATCAAGCATGCTCAACCATGTTTATTTTACGATTTATAGTATTTATCTAAAGGTTTTTATATACTTGAGGTTTATAATATTAATCTCTTAGGTTTAATATTATTCCATTGAGTTTATAATATTAATAATCATGTGAGTTTATCAAACCTTTTTGTTTAAGATATTAATTTGTAGGATTTATTAATCTCTTCTATTTTTCATATTGATCTCTTCACCTTATTGATCCCTTAGGTTTTTAATATTTATCCCTTGGGTTCACCAATTCCTTGGGTTTATAATATAAAGCCCTTGGTTTTATTAATTCTTTTCGTTTATAATATTAAACCACCCTTGGGTCTTAAAACCTCTTGAGTAAAAATATTAATTCTTAGAGTTTTTTAATATCTTGTGTTTTTAATATTGATCCCTTGGCCTTATTGATCCCTTACGTCTTTAATATTTATCCCTTGAGTTCACCAATTCCTTTGGTTTGTAATATCAAACCCTTGGGTTTATTAGTTCTTTTTGTTTATAATGTTAATAACCCCTTGGGTTTATTAATATCTCGAGTTTAAAATAATAATTCTTAGGGTTTATTAATCTCTTGAGTTTAAAATATTAATTATTACTGTTTATTAATTTATTGATTTATAATATTAGTAGTTATCCCTTGGGTTCATCAATTACTTTGGTTTATAATAGTAAAACCTTGGGTCTATTACTTCTTTTGGTTTATAATATTAGTAATTTTTTGAGTTTATTAATCTATTTAATTTAAAATATTAATTATTGTGGTTCATTAATATTTTGTGTTTTCAATATTGATCCTTTGGTCTTATTGACCCCGTAAGTTTTTAATATTTATCCCTTGGGTTCACCAATTCCTTTGGTTTATAATATTAACAATCCCTTGGGTTTATTAATATTTTGAGTTTAAAATATTGATTATTACAGTTTATTAATATCCTAGATTTTTTAGTTTAAAATATTAATTCTTAGGGTTTATTAATTTTCTGTCTTTTTAATATTAATCCCTTGGGTTTATCATTTCCTTGGGTTTTTAATATCAATCCATTGGGTATATTAATCCTTTATTTTTTTAATTCATTGGGTTTATAATATTAACAATCCCTAAAGTTGATTGTTCTCTTCAGTTTATAATATTAATAATCATGTGAGTTTATCATTCATTTGTATTTAAAATATTAATTCCTAGGTTTTATTATTCTCTTCTCTTTTTAATATGGATCCCTTGGGCTTCATGCTCTCTTAGCTTTTTAATATTTTTCCCATGGGCTCACCAATTCCTTGGATTTATAATATTAGACCCTTGGGCTTATTAGTTCTTTTGGCTTATAATATTAATAATCCCTTGCTATATTGGTAAGAGATATATACTTATTATAAATAGTAATAAAATACTAGTTACATTTTAATTTTAGTATAGTTGGAGTTATAACTATTAATGTATTGAAAAAATTTAATAATATTTTATTATCAAATATATATATATATATATATAAGTTTAAAATATGGTATGAATTTAGTTTATATTATTAATATATTACAAGTAGATATATAAAATGTATTTTTAATTATATCCATAAATATATAATGATTATTTTGGTAAAATACATGTGGTGGGTGGTGGATATAGGCCTATCAACGTATATCAAACACATTAGTGAATGTGGTTGTGAATCTATTTCATATATACCTATGAGCGTATATCAACCACATTGGTAAATGTGATTGTGCTAGTACTTAGTTTGTTATTGTTCCTAAAAGGTTTCAGATACCCTGCAAGCAGAGAGTTCGGCCTCCTAAATTGGCGATCTCTATTGCTAAAACTGTATCCATAACAATGCTAGTGACTTGCACTCCACAGATTCAAAATCTTCACATGGAATGCCGGTAAAGAAAATTTCAATTATCGTAATATCATTCTTTTAGTTATGGGTATCTGTAAAGAGTTTAAATTTGCAAGAGTATTCACATTTACACTAATGGTTTTTATGCTTGGTAGAATTCACTTTAAATTTTTTCACTGATTTCAATGCCTAAGATTTGGCTTCATTATTGGATAAATAACTATATCCTTCTTTCATGCTCAAAGCCCTTACCTTGTCATGTGACTAGCCCTAGCTATATTTAGAGACATTTTCCTATAAACTATTAGTTATAATAATCAAATGGCATTCAATTTGTTTGAAATTTTATAAAAAATGAATATTGTTCAATTTTTCTAACCTATAACCAAATATATTTAGAAAATTACATAAAATTATGTTTATGTATCAATTGTAAATAAACATATATTAAAGGATGAATGTATTAATAAATATATATATATAATAAATGTAGTCTATAAAAACGAAAAAAAAGGAATAACATTAAAAATTTAAGATTTTGTATATGGAGGAGATCATAAGTTCAATCTCTGGCACATGTCTTACTAGTTGAAAAACAAAATGTGAAATATATAATGATACAAATTTGTCAAGTCTCACTAGCACAACCCGTTGAGGATATAATGATGGCCTTGGTCAGTGAGGCCACCTAGGATCAAACCTCTCACCACGGGTGGTTGTGCCTTATACAACAGGGGAGGAGACATGCTAAAAAGTCCAGTAAGCTAAAAACTAGTGTGGCTAAAGCAAGATATTATCCTTCAGTAACTTTGATGACTTAAATGCTTCACATTATTTCATTCCAGTTAAAAATAAATATCTTCTACATTCTTTTTTCTTTTATTAGTCATTCACCACATATATATAGATTGTTCGTTCATTAGTTCGTTGGTTGGATCACAATGTATGTAGAAGGATATGTAAGGAATTGGACATCTTTTTGATATCACAATTATTCAAACACACATGTATGTAGAAGGATATGTAAAGAATTAGACATCTTTTTGATATCATATTTATTCAAAGGTAGTTTTTATTTTCAACCCTTGTCTTATTAAACTGGAAATTAGTAAAAACAAAATCATATATAAATTAATATACATATATGGGTTTAGAACATCTAATTCATCATTTATATATGGGTTTAGAACATTTAATTCCTTATTCATCAATTATGTGGTTTATTTTTTGGTCTATTTTGAATGTTTTTTAGATAGCTTGATTCTTCATAAATCGACTTGTATCTTTAGCCTCTATAAATGGAATTTAAACATAAAACCTAATAAAAATTAAATTCCATGAAATAATATATTTAATTTAAAATTTATAAAAATGATAATATAGACGTACGTTTTATCCTCAACCAAAACACTTCTACATATCACAAAAAGTGTATCGTATCGGCTAACCTAAACTCTTTCACCATCTTTACACAAGTTATCATATAACCAGGCCAAGCTACGTTTTTGGAAAAACGTAGTCACAAACGAGATGCCTAGATTTTAATAGTAACATACAACACTATTTAATTATGTGCCTATAAATCAAATTTGTTTAGCTTTCACTTTACCAAATGAATATATGCGTCTAGCCATAAAGAAATACTTCATTATAATTCAAAATTCTCTCTTTCACTTTCTACACGAAACATTTGGTGTTTTAGTTTCAACAAGGTGAATCTCTTTAATAAATTTTAGTGTATTTTTTACTAAATGTTTCAAACGTACAAGATAAGGTAACTGTGAGGAGGAAGACTCCCAGGATTTTATTTACACTAGGCATATTAGGATTTCCTATCTTCTAAGAAATCCAATATACCAAGCCTTAAAAAAATAATAAAGTAGAAGACATGCTAATTTTAGTATTTCCAACCTTACAAGAAATCCAATATCCAGAGACTTATGAAAGAAAGCAGAGCTTATAATTACTCAAAGAGTCACTTAAGACTTATGAAAGAAAGCAGAGCTTATAATTACTCAAAGAGTCACTTATGTGCCATCAGGTCTATTGATTACTCACTGGCCATAGACTGCAGTCTCCACTCATATTGAAGTCTGGCACATGATGATGCAGTTTATGTAACTAAAGTATTCAACATAATTTATTTTTTTGTTTCTATAGCTTTATCTCATATTGTTGCTTGAATCATGGATTCTAGTGGTTGTTGGAAATACTCCCAACCACTGCCATGAATAAAGATTGGTAGCAGCCCACAAATGAATTGAATTTTTTGTGCAGGGAAGGACAAGGAGCAGGTTCCTCAAATTCGAAGGCATTCATGCAAAATCCGAAACAGAGTACCAGCAGCCATACTCTACGTTTATTTCTTTTTCCGTTGTTGACTTAGCACTTTCCCGCAGCATCACAGCCTGAAACGTTTTTCGTTTACCCTTAAAGCATTCTCAAATCTTAATTTTCCACCGATGTAATATCAGCGGGACCCACCATACACCTTACCATATTTTCAATCGAGACAAACCTTTGTTATTTACTTTATTCCTTGCCTTTCTGCACTTCACACATCCCATTGTTTAACCACCCATAACTCGCACTTTGCAACATTTAGCATTTACCCCTAAGCATTTCGCCGAAACTTATTTCCCTGCGGATGCGATTTGGTGGGACCTGCAACCTACCTTACAACATTACATTTCCGCTTTATACCTTACCTTTCGTATTTCACACTTACCGATTTTAAGCTGGCCACAGCTCGCACTTCACAAGATTTAAGACTTACCTGTTAAGCCACTCGCAAGTTGTTTTGTTTTGTTTGCGATGCGATGTGCCCAAAAAGCGCACATCGCAAGCTTAGGAGTTAAACGGATAAGTTCCCATAAGTTAAAATGTTTATGTTACGATGTGATATGTGCCATGTCACATCACAATCACAAATTCTTAAGGTTTCATGTATCCCACCCAAGTTAAATATTAAAATATCAGATATGTGATTTGTGATGGAGCGCTGGACGAGATGTGTTTTTAGAGAGGAACCCATAGTATTTCAGGTTCGCCATTTTGTGTTTTGTACCGTGTTTCATGTAGAAATAGAAGAATCAAGCGGAGAACGATTTGGTCTTTTTAAGTCCGATCCAACATTGAATTGACTTAAATGTTCAGGCTTAGGCCATTTTATATTAATGTAATATATTTATCATATGTTCTATGAGAGAGATGAAGAACAAATAAGATTGAATAAATTTTAAAAAATAATTCCTCTCCCATGTTGCTCTCACTCTGTCTGTGTGTGAACTGTTATTTCAATATTTTTCATTCTCTGTGTTGTGGGAGAATGCATCCTCTGTGTTGTGTTTATTCATAATTTCCAACATGGTATCGGAGCAGGTCTAGGCTCTTAGTGAAAGAACAAGTCTTTACTGAAGAAGCTGAAAGTTTGTTTGAGAAGCAGATTCTCCAGCAGTGAGAAGGTTGTGTTTACACAATCAATATGGCAGCAACAGGCACAAGCCTGAATAATCCCCAACTACCACAGTTCAATGGGAAGAATTATGATTATTGGGCTATTACAATGAAGGCCCTGTTCTCCTCACAAGATATTTGGGAGTTGGTGGAAAATTATTTCCAAGAACCAGAAAATGCAACAGCATGTAATGCTTTGACACAAGCACAAATAAATTTGTTGAGAGAAAATAAGAAGAACTCCAAATCCCTCTTCTATATTTTCAAAGCAGTACATGAGAGTATTTTCCCAAGGATTGCACCAGCAAAAAAGTCTAAGGAGGCATGGGATACCCTCCAGAAAGCCTACCAAGGCATGGCAAAGGTGAAGACAAAAAAACTTCAAATGCTAAGAAGAGATTTTGAAACTCTTTGTATCAAAGAGTCTGATAATATAGACTCATTCTTTACACATGTGATTGGGTTAGTTAACCAAATCAAGTCTCATGGAGAGACATTTGAAGAAAGGAGAATAGTTGAGAAAGTCTTAAGAAGTCTACCATCAAGGTTTGATGCCATAGTAGTGGCCATAGAAGAGACAAAGGATATCTCATAGTTTTCAGTGGATGAGCTTCATGCATCACTAATGTCTCATGAGCACAAATTTAACAGAACAACAAACTCCTCATTGGAGCACGCATTTAAGACACAAATGTCTTTTGGTCAAGGAAGATCAAACTACCGAGGAAGAGGAAGAAACCCACACAGAGGTGGAAGAATCAACCTTGAAAGCACAAGTGGAAGGGGCAGCAATCAGAATCCAAGCCAAGGCTCAAGCCAGAATCAAGTAAAAAATCAAGCATAAGGATAGAGGGATGATAAATCTAAAGTCCAATTTCATTATTGCAAAAAGTATGGTCATTATGCAAATGAATGTAGAAAGAAGAAAAATGATATGGGTAGTAAACCTAGTGTAAATTTCACAAAATAAAATCAGAACCAAGGAAGCATGCTTTTAGCTTGTAATGTAGCATAAGAAAAACAAGAAGATGTATGGTTCTTAGATTCAGGGTGTAGCAACCTTATGACTGGAAACATAGCAATGTTTTCCTATCTAGATGAAAGTGTAAAATCTGAAGTAACAACAGGGACTGATAGCAAGGTCTCCGTCATGGGGAAAGGAAGAGTAGACATACTGACAAAAAAGGGAGAGAAGAAGTTCATGCTAGATGTCTATTATGTCCCTGCTTGAAATATAACCTTCTAAGCATTGGAAAACTCATTAAAAAGGACTACAATGTGTTTTTTAAAAATGATGTGCGGACAATCATGGATATACCTCCAAGTAGACAGCTCATTGCAAAAGTGCATATGACAAGCAATAGAATATTTCCTCTTAATATCAAATCAAAATTAAAGGAAGGAGGTCGTGTCGCAGTTGTCACACAAGAAGTCTTTCAGGAAGAAGTGAAATATGAGAACAAGTTATGGCATTTGAGATTTTGACATCTCAATTTCGGAGGTTTGAACTTGTTGCATAGAAAAGGCATGGTAAAGGGATTACCACTCATAGAGAAACCGAACAGCCTATGTGGAGGTTGCATCTTGGGCAAACAACATAGAATCATTTCCAGCAAGAAAGAGTATAAGGGCAAAGGCACCTTTGGATATTTTCCACTCATATATATGTGGACCAATGAAAACTCCATCATTAGTTGACAGTCATTATATGTTGAAATTTATAGATGATTACACAAGGAAGACATGGGTATATTTCCTAAAATAGAAAAGTGAAGTTTTTGAATAGTTCTACCACTTCAAAGCTCTTGTTGAGAAAAAAAGTGGACACTACATAAAAGTGTTGAGAACTGACAGAGGTGGAGAAAATATCTCCAAAGACTTACTATGTTTCTATAGGGAGCATGGAATACACAAGAAATTTACCACAAGGTATACACCTCAGCAAAATGGTGTAGCAGAAAGAAAGAATAGGACCATCATGGACATGGTAAGAATTATGTTGAAGGCAAATAATTTTCCAAATGAGTATTGGGTTGAAGTTGTCAATTGTGCAGCTTATATTATTAATAGATGTCCAACCAAAAGTGTTATGAACAGAGTTCCAGAAGAAGCATGGAGTGGAACAAAGAAGTTTGTCACTCACATGAGAGTGTTTGGATGTGTTTCATATGCACATACCCCGTATTAGTTAAAGAAGAACTTGGAAATTAAGGGGGAGAAATGTATATTTATTGGATACAGTGATGAATCCAAGGCATACAAGCTATATAATCCATCAAAAAGGAAAGTAATAATCAATAGAGATATTAATTTAATAGAAGAAGAAGCTTGGGATGGAAGTTTAGAGAAGACAGTCAATGTGAAGACATGTATTCCACATGAAGAGAAAGAGGAATTGATTGCATAAAGAAACTCCTCAACGGGGGCTACTCCTCCACCTACACAAGCTCAACAGATCACACCGCAAGCAAGCAACAAAACAACATTGAAAAACCAAGAAAGTGCTTCTCAAATCACACCACAGGGATCAACAACTACCTCAAGTTCAAGTGCAACTCTAAGCACATCTTCATCAAATACAAGAATACCAAGATTCATAAATTCAAGTGAAAATTATGAGCAAGAAGAAGTTGATAATAATGCTGATACAAATTTTTTATTTACTTTATTTCGTCATGTTGATGACCCAATCCATTTTGAAGATGCAATAAAGGAAGAGAAATGGATTGAAGCAATGAATGAAGAGATAGGGGCAATAAAAAAGAATGATACATGGGAGTTAGTGGACCTCCCAGAAGGAAAAGAAGTTATTGGAGTGAAATGGGTCTATAAGACCAAGAGCAACATTGAAGGCAAGATAGAAAGGCACAAAGCAAGGCTAGTTGTCAAAGGCTACAAGTAGCAGCAAGGAAGAGAATATGAGGAAACCTTTGCACGAGTTGCAAGGATGGAAACAGTGCGGACCATGTTGTCTATAACAACACAACATAAATGGAAAGTTTATCAAATGGATGTGAAGTAAGCATTCTTGAATGGAGTGTTGAAAGAGGAGGTGTATGTTGACAATCCTCCTAGCTATGAGATAGAAGGCCAAGAACACAAAGTGTGTAAGTTGAAGAAATCTCTTTATGGGCTGAAGCAAGCACCAAGAGAATGGTACAACATGATTGATGCGTACTTGATGGACTATGGATTCGAAAAGTATGATGGTGAACCCACACTCTACATCCAAGAAAAAGACAATAGAATTCTTATTGTTGTTTTGTATGTAGATGATTTAATTTTTACAAGCAATGATGTTTCTCTCATTTCTAATTTTAAAGCAGTCATGAAAAGTGAATTTGAAATGACTGACTTGGGCTTGCTAAGATATTTTTTGGGCATAGAAGTAAAGCAAACAGAAAAGGGGATTTTTATCTCCCAAGCAAAGTATGTTGACGAAGTTTTAAAGAGGTTCAGTATGCAGAACAACAAGACTTGATGAACTCCAACTGTCATGGGGTTGATGTTGAGCAAGGAATATTGCAGCAATAATGTCAATCAGACATTGTACAAAACCATAATTGGAAGTCTAATGTATTTGACTGCAACTAGGCTTGATATAATGTATGTAGTAAGTTTGATATTCAGATTCATGGAGACACCCAAGGAGACACATTGGCAAGAAACCAAGAGAATATTGAGGTATGTAAATGGAACAAAGGAGTATGGTGTCCTATACTCCGAAACTGATAAGTTTAAGTTGATCGGTTACACTGAAAATGATTGGGCTGGAAGTGTTGATGACAGAAAGAGCACATCAGGGTGTGTTTTTAATTTGGGATCAGGAGCCATTTCATCAGCTTCCAAGAATTAGCCAATAGTTTCATTATCAACAATAGAAGTTGAATATGTAGTAGCAATAGCAACAACATGTCAAAAAGTTTGGATGAGAAGGATGTTGAGAGATATATGTCATGAACAAGACAAAGGAATCACAATTTTTTGTGATAACAACTCAGCAATTGCATTGTCAAAGAATTCTGTTTTCCACAAGAGAACATAGCATATAGATTCCCAATACCATTTTATAAGGGAATTAGTTAACAATGGTGAAATTGTTTTGTAGCACTATAGGTCAGAGGAACAGTTTGCTGATATCCTCACAAAGCCATTGGGAAAAAAAAAATTTGTTTCTCAGACAGTGTCTGGGAATGGTTAATGGTAGCAGTTTTGATTAAGGGGGAGTGGCTGAAATACTCCCAACCACTGCCATGAATAAAGAGTGGTAGCAACCCAAAACTAAATTGAATTTTTTGTGCAGGGAAGGACACGAAGTAGGTTCTTCAAATCTGAAGGTGTTCACGCAAAATTCGAAATAGAGTACAAGCAGCCATACTCTGCATTTATTTCTTTTCCATCGTTGACTTACCACTTGCCCGCAGCATCGCAGCCCGCAAGTTTTTCGATTTACCCTTAAGGCCTTCCCAAATCTTAAGTTTCTGCTGATGCGATATCGGAGGGATCCACCATACACCTTACCACATTTGCAATCACAACAAACCTTTATTATTTCCTTTATTCCTTACCTTTCCACACTTTGCACCTCCGGTTGTTTAACCGCTCGCAATTCACACCTCGTAACATTTAGCATCTACCCTAAACCACTTCATTGAAACTTATTTCCTTGCTGATGTGATTTGATGGGACCCACAACCACCTTACCACATTAAATTCCCATTTTATACCTTACCTTTCATATTTCACACTTACTGTTTTTCAGCTACCCGCACTTCGCAAGATTTAAGACTTACCTCTTTAGCCACTCGCAAGTTGTTTTTATTTTTTTGCTATGTAATGCACCCGCAAAGTGCACATCACAAACTCAAGAGTTCAACGGATAAGCGCCCGCAAGTTAAAATGTTTATGTTGTGATGCGATATGTGCCACATCACATTGCAATCGCAAATTCTTAAGGTTTCCTGTATCGCACCCAAGTTAAATGTTAAAATTGCCGATGTGTGATATACAATGGAGCGCTGGAAGTGATGTGTTTTCAAAGAAGAACCCATAATATTTCAGGTCTGCCATTTTATGTTTTGTACCCTGTTTCGTGTAGAAATAGAAGAATCGAGAGGAGGAAGATTTGGTTGTTTTAAGTCTGTTCCAACATTGAATTGCCTTAAATGTTCAAGCTTCGGCCATTTTGTATTAATGCAATGTAATTATCATATGTTATGTTAGAGAGGTGAAGAACAGAGAAGATTTGAACAAATTTAAGAAAATAATTTGTCTCTCATGTTGCTCTCGCTCTCTTTGTGTGCGAATTGTTATTTCTGCAATATTTTGCATTCTCTGTGTCGTGGGGGAATGCATCCCTCCGTTTTGTGTTTATTCATCATTTCCAACAGTGGCAAGGTTAATGAGGCAACCCTAACTGTGGATGGAATTACTCAATTACTTGGCAAGATTAAGGAGGTAGCCCTAACTCTAGATGGAATTACTCAATTACTTGGGCTTCTAAAAACAGTGTTGATATTCATCGCCCTTTTGGGAACGGACACATGGAAAGCAATAAAGAAGAGAGCACACTAGATTCCTGGAGATTGGCTCGTTCTCAGAGCTCTAACCCTCCAGATTCTAAACCTGCTCAACGGAGAGAGTAGTTTACTCAAAGACATCTTGGACAATTCAAAGCAACTGAATGGTGAGGTTGTTAAAAATAATTTGTATATGATACATAGTAGCATAATGATGTTGTGTGTGTTGGTAGCCTATTTGCTACTGGGAATGGCCCATCCCGGTTATGAATATTCATGGGGTAAGATAGGAGCACTAGTTTTGATTATCTTCCTCCACATTTCCTCTGAATTATTTACGGTACATCATCGTTTGGCTCACTCTGGCTTACCTCTAGTTTCTTATTACATCTTTTTCTAGCCAAACACCGTAGAGGTTATCGAGGGTTCCTTCATCGTATAAGGTGTCATAATATCCATAACATTGGTATGGCTTATTATCCTCCTTAGCTAAGCAGCAGTGGCCAATAAAAGCATCAGAACTCTCGCGTGTCAAATAATTCCCGTAATTCTTGAAAAGAAATCAGATGGTGGCGAGGCAGTATAAAATCAAGTTCTCAAGTCCTGGATTGTCACCCATTCATGTTACGCTGAATCCATTATTTCAAAATCAGTGTTAGCCTCATCAGCCATAATGGCAGTCACACTCTGCGTTTTATGTTCAGTGTGTGGATGGATTTTCCAGGGTGCAATCATAAAAGGATTTTTCGATGCCCATTTATGGTTAAAATTCATAACATTTATCATGGAACTTGTATTCATCGTAATAGGATGGGAAATCATTGGTCAGAGATGTATTACTTCGGTGATTTATTATAAAACAAGGCAATGGGAGGACGATACATGGTGGAATATTTTTCGGGTAGAAGATTTTTAGACAAGGCACATTGTTGAGCTATGGGAAGCCCATGAATCAAAGAGAAGGAAAAGTGAAATTGATAAAAGTGTAAGTAAAATGGTTGTAGAGGAAGTTACATATATCATTTTATCAAGGAGAGTGCTCAAATGTGTGTATTTTCTGCAGCTTTTTGTGGTCTACTTCAGAAAAGGGTGTTGGTTCATCTCAGATCTTAGAGTATATAATAGATTTATGCACAAGGAATCATCAATGCTATTCACGGAAAGAAACTAGACAAAGATATTTTAGAATACAAAGAAGTTTTGGCCAATTTCAAATTTCTACAGAAGGATCCTGAGATCATGTTTGTAGCTAATCGAAAGTCTATCAAGCAAGTAAAGGATCTTGTGGAAGAGGGAAAAAAGGATGATAAAAATTGGAAAACCCTAATCAGGTTTCTGGGAGATTATAGAAAGTCAGCAGAATGTGTGGGTATAGTGTCTGCAACATCACAATATCAAAGAGGTTTGAAGTTTTTGTGGAAAGTACAACCTGGCATTGTATTAGACATGGAGAAGCATTTTATATGCACTAGAAAACCAACATTGAAGCTGACGGCGGTGTCATTGATCAATATAATCATTAATGTATCTCCCAGTGGTGGGACAGATGCATTAAAAGCATACTCTAAGGCATGTGAAGTGATGATTTTGGTTGGAGAGGGTGACCCAGAAATGGATAGCTTTCTGAGTAAAGCAACAAATAATCTATTCAAAAAATTGCAATAACACACTACAGATCAGAATGTTCTAGTTGTAACAAATATGGAAGAGGAAGTTGCAACAATCAATAAGGTTGCAGAAAAATGTGAAACTAATGCGAAGATTACTCAATGGGGACAAGATTCTTTTCATTGGAAAAAAGTAGCTGCAGGGCACGTGTCATACAAATTGTGCAAGAGTATATATTGTGGATCATCAGATAATGTTCAGGAACTGATGAATGAATTACAAAGCGTATTAGAAGATCTAATTGGTATCCATATGGACAAAGTAAGGGCCGCATTAGTAGAAAATTCTGAGAAGTGGTTCGTTGATTTGCAGGAAAGAAAAATGCTGAAGGAAGTTTACATAGCTGGTAAATAGAGGGGAATGATGCAAGAGATGGAAGAGATGAAATCAGGTCCAAACACGTAAATTGGCCCATCTGCCACGGAAAAGCAACAGTAATTTGAATATTCCATTGGTCAATGTAAATATATTTTTATTTTTATTTTTTTTAATTTCAAAGAGAGAAAAGTGTACTTGTTAAAATTTCAATAAAGTTTATTTTCGATGTCTACCACAGATTAATCACCAAACTTAACTTTGAAACTATAAAATAAAAACAATATTCGCTTATGAAGTGTGTTAGGTCCCTATATTACTAGTATAGTCCATTATTTTTGTTAGTGTAACCCCTTATTGTTATTATTGTACCCTTGTAACCCCCATATTGTTATTATTGTGCCCTTAAATTATTATTTTTAGGTCGGATAGGATTACATTGTGGCCTTATGGACTCCTATATATAGAAAGGAGGTTTTTTAATTTGTATCATCCAAGAATTGTTCATTCATGTAATGTATTTGATGTTTCCCCCTCGAAGAGGCTTATTTCTAAGGCGTTTATATCTCTTTTCTTCTATTATTGGAGCTGGTTTCACAACATTTGGTATTAGAGGTTTGGATTCTAGGGTTTCGCTACCCCAAACAGGTCATCGTGGCATTTTCGCTATAACTATTTTTCTACAAAGGTTTAGAAGTTGAAATTTTGAGAGTGCAAAGCTAAAATCTTGAGGAACATCATCACAAAATTTCAAAGCTTGTTTCGCATTATTTTTGGAGATATGATCTATGGAAGTTAGGGTTTTTTGCAAGCTCCTGAATTTAACCTAAACAGGTCATCGCGGCATTTTCACTATAAATTTTGTTCTACGAAGTTGTAGAGGCTGAAATTTTTAGAGAGCGAAGCCAAAATCCTTAGGAACATCGTCAAAAAATTCAGAGCTTGGTTTGAAATATTTTTGGAGATATGATCTGTGGAAGTTAGGTCTTTTTCAGGCTCCTGAATTTCATCTCAAAGAGGTTATCGTGGGAAAACCTTCATAACTCTCTCTCTGAGCATCGGATTGGAATGTTGTAAAAAGTGGCCACAAGTACACAGACTGTGGTTTCTTGTCTATCAATTTCAGAGCCAAAGGAGGAAACATTGACACGTGGCAAGTCGTACAAGTTTGCTATACTGAACTAGTCCATAATTGGGTCATTGTGGGATATTGGACATAACTTTGCCTTGAAGAATCCAAATTAGGTCAGACCTGTGGCATTCGAAATAATATTCAGAGGGTGACTTCAAGGCCAAATTTCAGATATTGAAGATCTGAAATCACAGAGATAATTCAGTTTCAATATCGAGCTCCTAAAAATCAGGAAAAATGTGTGTATTTTTTTTTTTCAAATTGCATAAGTCTTGTTTGAAAAATCAGTTCTAGTTGATTCCAAAGGCCTATTGAGCATAACTATCAGTATTGAGTTCTAAAATGCCTCCTAAAAAGAATTCAACACCCATCAAGCCTTCAGAAGGCTCTACTATGACTCATGACGACGAAGAAATGCAACATGAGATATCAAAAGTCCATGAGGCTGCAAGTGCACCAAATTTCACTATCGCAAAGAGAAATAAAAAATTAAATAGAAGTTGTAAATAAAGGTATGGAAACTAAGATGGATGGTTTGAAGAAAGGCGTGGAAGCTAAAATGAATGGTTTGGAAGCTAAGATGGATGGAATGGAAGCTAAGATGGATGACATGGACGCTAAGATTGATGAAAAAAAGGAAAACATGAAGAATGATCTAAAAGAAGACATGGAAGGTTTGACAAAGTTGATACAACAAATGTTTCCTAATGGTGAAAATATAGTAGAGGAAACTCATGATGAGAACAAAATAAATTATAATCGTGATTTCATAAACTCTAATTTTGGTGGGAAGAACCACCATATTCCAAAGATGGATATGAGGAAGTTTGAGGCAAGGATCCCATAACATGGATACTACAGATGGAGCAATATTTTTATCTCAATAATGTGAAAAACACACAAAAGGTACACATTGCAACTTTACATCTAGAACAAAATACAGAGGAAATGATAGCACATTATGAGGATACAAAGAGCAACACCTTCTTTAGCCAATTGATAAATCTCAAACAAAAGGGTTTAGTGGGGGAGCACATTGAGGACTTCCAGAAATTGAATATAAGGGTAACTGATATTCCAGAGGAACACAGGATTGATCTCTTCATATGTACTTTAAAGGATAACATCCAACATAAAGTTCGCGTTTTGGAATCTGATTCATTGGAGAAGGCATTTAGGTTGGCAAGAAAAATTGAATGTAAAATTATGGCGAAAAGGAAGCCTACCACTCAATACTATAAAGAGGGAAGTGTTGCTACTCCTAGATTTTAACAACCTACAAGGCCGAAACCACAAAAATTGGAAGAAAAAAGAGAAAAAGGGCTTTGCTACAGTTGTGATAACAAATACACTAAAGGTCATAAGTGTGCCGAGAAGAAATTATTTTACATAGATTGTGAAGAGGAAGAAGAAAATGAACAAGAAGAGGGTATACACCAGGAACCAACCCTAGAAGAGGAAGAAATGAGTCCAACCATATTGTGTAATGCATTGGAAAAAATTACCACTCCTCAAACTCTCAAGATAGAAGGACATATCAAGAAGAAAAAGGTAATAGTTTTGATTGATTCAGGTAGTACCCATAATTTTATTCATTATAAGGTAGCCAAGGAATTGAATTGTTTCCTCTACCCAGCACCAGAATGTCAAGTGATGGTTGCAAATGGAGGAATTATAAATTGCTTTGGAAAATTCCATAATATCAAGATATCCATGGGGGAATATGTATTTAATAGTCTAATGCTTTCCATCCCAATGGGAGGTGCTGATGTCATACTAGGAGTACAATGGTTACAATCTTTGGGGACGATAGCTTTTAATTTTCAAAAAATTTTCTTGAATTTCTTTTCAGAAGGAAATTAAATCGAATTACGGGGTATCACAGGGAAGCCAGGAAAGGTAATAAGCTCTAATTTCATGACAAAGCTTCTGAAGAAAGAAAAACGAGGCATAATTGCACAATTATGCTCACTAGAAGTTCCAACATCAAAATCATCTATTTCTCCATATCTTCAAAGATTCTTTGACAATCATTCCAATGTGTTTGATACTCCCAAAGGACTTCCACCTATTCGTGATCATGATCATGCTATTCATTTGATTCCAGGAAGTGTTCCTCCAAACATCCGACCTTACATATGTCCTTATGTCCAAAAGAGTGAAATTGAACATATGATTGCAGAAATGTTAGAGGCTGGTATAATTCAACCTAGTCAAAGTTTTTTCTCTGCTTCTGTAGTATTGGTACACAAGAAGGATGGATCATGGCGCATGTGTCCTGATTATAGGGAGCTCAATAAGCTCACCATTAAAGATAAATTTCCCATTCCTATGATTGATGAATTATTGGATGAATTACATGGAGCAATTTATTTTACCAAGTTGGATCTTCGTTGAGGATATCATCAAATTAGAATGAAGACTGAAGATATTCCAAAAACAACATTTTGAACTCATGAGGATCATTATGAATTTTTGGTCATGCCTTTTGGCCTTACCAATGCACCTTCTACATTTCAAGGGTTGATGAATTCCATTTTCAAACCCTTCCTTAGAAAATTTGTGCTAGTATTTTTTGATGATATACTAATCTACAACGGGTCTTGGAAGGATCATGTTGAACATGTTGACAGGGTGCTCAAACTATTGCAGGAGAAACAATTATATGCAAAAAAATCCAAATGTTTCTTTGGAGTACAAGAGGTGGAATATGTGGGTCATATTGTATCTCACGAGGGTGTTAAAGTAGACCCTAACAAAATTAAAGCCATTAAGGAATGGAAAGTCCCCACAACCATAAAGGAGTTGCGAGGATTTCTCGGGTTAACAGGGTATTATCGCAAGTTTGTTAAGAATTATGGGAGAATAGCAGCACCTCTAACAACATTATTGAAGAAAGATGCATTTCATGGACTCCTGAAGCAACTAAGGCCTTTGAACATCTTAAAGAGGCAATGTGCCTAGCACCAGTCTTAGCTACGCCAGACTTCACAAAAACCTTTATTGTGGAATGTGATGCCTCAGGAAATGGAATTGGTGTTGTTTAATGCAAGAAGGAAGACCCATTGCTTTTGAAAGTCGTCCAATCAAAGGAAAGTATTTACAGAAACCTATTTATGAGAAGGAAATGTTAGCAATACTGCATGCACTAAAGAAATGGCGAACTTACCTAATGGGAAGACACTTCAAGGTAAAAACTGATCATGATAGTCTTAAACGCTTTTTGGAACAAATACTATCGTCAGAAGAGCAGCAAAAATGGGTCACAAAGATGTTGGGTTATGACTTTGAAATAATCTACAAAAAAGGAAAGCTTAATGTTGTTGCAGATGCACTCTCAAGAAAGGATGAAGAGGTGGAAGCATTGCTTTGTGCCATTTCTATTATCCAACCAGATTGGATAATTGAAGCAAGAGATGAATGGAAGAAGGACAAAGATGTATGGACACTCATCCAAAAGTTGCAGCAAGATCCTAGTACATCTGATACATTTAGTTGGAAAAATGATTCCTTATGATACAAAGATCGCTTATATCTTTGTAAGAATTCCCAACTAAAACAAAAGATTCTTCTGGAATTGCACACTTCTCCTTTAGGAGGACACTCAGGATTTTTAAAAACTTACCACAGGGTGAAGAAAGAATTTTTTTGGGATGGCCTTAAATCTGATATTCGAAAGTTTGTGGCGAAATTTTTGGTTTGCCAGCAGAATAAAGTGGAAACAATTAAGACCCCAGGACTTCTACAACCTTTATCCATTCCAAGTCAACGTTGGGAGGAGATTTCAATGGATTTTTTCACAGGTTTACCTAAGTCCGAAGGAAAGAGTGTCATCATGGTGGTAGTTGATAGACTTACCAAGTATGCACACTTTTGTGCATTATCTCATCCATTTAAAGCAAGTACAATTGCTACTACATTTATGGACACAATTCAAATGCTACATGGAAAACCAAGGGTTATTGTGAGCAACAAAGATCCCATTTTTACTGGAAATTTTTGGATGGAGTTATTTTCTTGTTTGGGTACTCAATTAGCTCATAGCTCATCTTATCATCCTCAATCCGATGGTCAAACTGAGATAGTAAATAAATGTTTGGAAGGATATCTTCGTTGTTTTGTATCTGATAAACAAACATAATGGGTCAAGTGGTTACCTCTCGCTGAATGGTGTTATAACACTTCCTTCCATACTGTAGCAAAAATGACCCCATTTATGGCACTTTATGGATATCATCCACCATCCATCACATCATATTTAAGAGAAATTCGAAGGTTCAAGCAGTGGAAGATCACATCGAGCATCAACAAGAAGTTCTCCAACTCTTAAAGGACAACCTGAATTTGGCACAAAATCAAATGAAACGATAGGCAGATCAACATCGCAGTGATAGAAGTTTTGATGTAGGAGACTGAGTATTTTTACGGCTACAACCACACAAACAAATGTCCCTCAAGCAAGCTAAGAAGGATAATAAATTATCGCCAAAGTACTATGGTCCTTACAAGGTGTTGTAAAATATTGGTACTATGGCATACAAATTGGAGTTTCCTACTTCTTCACGGTGCATCCAATTTTCCATGTTTCATGCTTAAAGAAGGTTATAGGTGAAAATCTTCCAGTTCAAACAATATTGCCATAAGTTGATGAGGAAGGAAAAATCATATTGGAACCTGAAGCGGTCACGGAAACTAGAACTCGACAACTATGGAATCGATCAATTTTAGATCATCTCATCAAGTGGAAGAACTTACCCACTGAAGATTCTACATGGGAGGATGAGAATTTTATACAGAAGCACCCAGAGCTACTCAAGCATTGATGACAACACTTTTTTGAAGGAGAGGGGTATGTTAGGTCCCTATATTACTAGAATATTCCCTTATTGTTGTTAGTGTAACCCGCTTATTGTTATTATTGTACCCTTGTAACCCCCATATTGTTATTATTGTGCCCTTAAATTATTATTGTTAGGCCGGCTAGGATTACATTGCGGCCTCAATAGGATTACATTGTGGCCCTATGGACTCCTATATATAGAAGGAGGTTTTTTAATTTGTATCATCTAAGAATTTCTCATTCATGTAATGTATTGGAGGTTGCCCCCTCGAAGAGGCTTATTTCTAAGGCATTGATATCTCTTTTCTTCTATTATTGGAGATGGTTTCACAACAAAGTGCTAATTAAATGTACATTTATTTTTATAGATTTTTAAACAAGCTCATTATAATAATATCCTAGAGTGTAGGATTCACAATTTACTTTTCCGGTTAGTTTTAGAACCAAGAAGACCCAGCAATGGGTGTGCTTTTGATAAGCCTAAATTCATATTAAAGGAAATTTTCATAGATAATAGATAATGATGTGGATATGAATTGTAAAAGTTAATTTTAATTTATTTTAAATACAAATATTAATATGGATATGGTTAAATAATATATTATATAAATAATTTAATTTAATTTAAATTAGATATTAATATTTATTAAAAAGTGATTCAAGAAATTATGAAGAGTAAAATGAACTTAGATATGAGTATTTACATTGAGTTAAAAATTAAATGGGACTTTTAGGAACACTGTAACATGTATGTGAAGATGATAATGAGAGTATATGTATGAATATTATAAATATAAGATCAACTTAAAAAAATAAAATGAAAAAAAATTCAAAAGCAATTGCATAATGAGTGGGGAAAATTCAGTAACTTTAAAAAGAAGATTTTTTCTTAATGATTTACATGTTTGTTTATTAAGTGATATTTTTTATTTACTACTAGTGCTTTATTTTACTAGTGAAAGAGCATTTGATAAGGTAATTAACTTGTTGCATGTTAGTGTAACACTGTCAATGAAGGTTAAATTTCTCACAAAAGAAGAAGGCTACACATCTATAGTCCTCATAGGCCATTAATCTCTATATTAATTAAGAGATAAAAGAACTACCTTCTAATATGATAGTAGGGATAGTATTTGAATACAAAAAGTTACTCAAACTCAAGATCTAAAGAGTAGATCTAGAAAATATAATGCTTGTTGGAGCGGGGTTCCCTGACGTAAAATTTACGAAGACTATTTTTTGTTTTTTTGTATGTGTGCACTGCACAAATGAAGTCAAGGGCCTTTGGCCCAAACTTTGGATTTAATTTGGCTTAAATGTAAACTGTGGACCTCAAACCATAGTTTGAGACCATAATATTTGTGTGTGTAGAAGGGTTTGTATGGATTTTGTAAAGGGTTTTTGGAAAGACAATTGATGTATTGATAGATCTGAAAGATAATAGAAGGAACAGTTTTAGTGAATCTCTTTGTATTATGCATCTCTATTCCTTAATATAAATATCTTGTTAAGATCGCATTATCTGTTCACTTATTCATGATTGTGCAAATTTATTTTATTTGATTATGCATGATGATTGATGATTAAGAGATATCTTAAGTGTTTACATTGATGAAGATCTAGATCTGGTTCTGATTTGTTATCTGCACTAAAATGAAAATATTTATGTGTTATTCTATGGATAGTTGCACATTCTTTGTGATTCTGTTATAAATTATTACACACATCTATATAAGTTTACTTAGGGTTTTGTTGAGGACCACTTCATTAAATTCTCTCTCAGAGTGCGGAAACCTGGTTCCAGCACCCCCTCTACTGCTTCGGGTGAGATTTTGATCTGGGCAAGTAGATCATTACCGAAAGGGCTAGTAGTTGGAGGGTTTGTTGGTTTATCTATAAACTCTAAACCTAGGTAAGGACCCATCAAGCCAACAACGCTTTTGAGGAATAGATTGATCTATCTCAATATAAATTTGGTATAAGGAAGCTATGAGACAGTAAAAACTGGGTATAATTGTCAAGGTAGTTGATGTTCATCACACCTTAGGGGTTGAAAAGAAAACTACTACGTTAGAGATACAATTTTGATTAATGTCGAATTTTGGATGAAGGTGTATTTCTATGTACCAATCATGTGGGGTTAAAGGTAGACCTTCTAAATATTATGAAGAATACCATTGATTATCTTATCTTGGATAAATCATGAATATCAACTAAAAACCTATGAGGGGATGGTCCTATCAATATCAAGGTTAATGGGCTAAAACAAAGAAGAGGCTCTTGCATACCAACATGAAATAATAACACATCTTACTTGCTCCATAGTAGATTACCATCCCTATAATGTTATCATCAACACCACGCGAATATTATTGAAGCAATCCATAGAATTATGTCATATTATCTAAGAAAGCTAACATGAGGAAATTTTTACAACAAAATCTAGCACCTTAGTGCAAAGCATTAGTAAGTGACTTTAGACAATGTGCAATAATGAAATTGTGATCTAGGTGGAAATTGGTGGCCACCTGCCTATTCTACTTAGACCCCCACCATTGTTTCTTTCTGTTTTTCAGTTTCCTTAATTCTAGCACAATTTACTATTTTTAGTAGTTTTTCAGGTCGTGGACTTCCATAGCCGTTTTGAAGCCCTCATTAGGGGAATTTTGAGGTCTAAAATGGGTCTCCTAAGGAAATAATAAAATAATAACTACATGAATAAAATAATATTTATGAATTTTCAATTCACTTTTTTGCACCAAAATCTATGTAACTATGGTTAAATTCAATTCAAAAGTTGTACCAAAATAAAACTAATAAAAAAATTGTATTGATGTGACTATAAATAAAAATGATTTTTTCAAGAAAAAATCATTATCAATGCATAACTAATTCATTTGTCCTTTGTACTTAAATAACTAAAAATAAAATATAAATATAAATTCATAAATTCTTAATTATAGAATATACTATTAATTAAATTTTATATTATCTAAATTATATAATAATGTGTATTTAATATAGTATAAAAAGGAATATAATATATATTCTATAACATTTAGATTATTTTCATAATATTATATATATTAATATATAATATTAATATAATCATAATGAAATGAATTGAGTTTTGTGTAAAATTAAAGAAAAAAAAAATATTGAAATAAATTTAATTTATATTTATAAATATATTATAAGATTTATATACATTGAAATTTAGTATTTTTTTTCCCAAACTATATTGAATCTAATATATTTTGTTTCAACATATAAAACAAATATACCTTTTTTCATCCTACAAAACTAAATTGTCTTTTTTTTATTTAATTTTAATATATTTGTATTGTTATTAATATAATAATGATATTATTTATAGATTTGATTTATCATAAAATTACAAGGTTACATTTTTATTTATTTTGATTTCATATGTATAATATATATGTATAGATATCAAGCTATAATTTATTTTAAATTGTAATATAAAATAAAATGGGATGAAGATATAATTTAAAAATACATATTTGAAAATACACAAATATAATATTTATTGAAAAGTGTGTAAATACATGAAGATTGTGTAGGGATATGCATTGTTCTTTCAAAATTTATGAAATGACAATAATAATATTTTATTCAAAAAGTGTGAAATGACATTTATTATGAGTACTTTACTTTATGACTTTAAAATTACTTGGAGAACTACCATGGTTAACCATGAGTTTTTATCCACCATTGAGAATGTGACAAGTAAGTACCTTTAACTCAAGCAATGCCACCTCAAGCATTAGGGATGTTGTCATCCCCTAAAATGTGATCGGTTCTCATAATGTGAATTTTGATTGTACATTTTCGTTAGGAGGCCCATTTTAAACCTCAAAATTCCCCTAATCAGTGGCTACCAATGCCCTAGCTAGTTTATTCCCATTATGTCTATAAGCATATTTTAGTTATTTGATATTAATGATATGAAAAGTTATTTCTGCTGCATCTTTGTATTTATGTTTATATTTTTATTCTGTTTCGTTCATGCATAAATTCGGATCAAATTGTTCTCATTGTCACCTCAATAACAACTCCCATTGTTTTAGTGATATAAACAATCCAACATAAGGATTTCTTAGTTGATCATATAGATCAGATAACCCAATAAAGTCAACTAAAGATTCCCCTATGTAATCTTTTCTTTTTCTTATTTACATTATGCTGTGTGATGCAAGCTACAACTACCTAAAAATTATAATCCACAAATTTAAAAACGCACACAATAGTTACACTAAAAAACTCAGATTTATTTCATTTAGACAAAAATATTTACAATACAATATTCGCATGATTATCATCGTCCATTTAATCCTACTCCACACCTCCCCCATACTCAAACACTTTTTTTCATTATACATTTCATGATTAATATATATAGAGATTACATTCAATGAAACTTGTGGGTTCATTTCCACTAATTTAAGACCTATTGGACTTGTATAATGGAAAAATAGACAAAGCTGGATTTTTATGAAACCTTCCATATTTTTGAAACTAATCCTATCCTAACTACCATGCTTTTCTAGCTCTTTTATATAATTTAGAAATCCTAGATATTTTTGCAGCTTTTATAAGTTCTATACTTTTCTACAGGACTTTCAAAATTTTCCTTTTTGAATATACCCCTAGATGCTCTGCATCAAACACCTAAGGTATAAAATGATTCATAGACTCATGTCTATGATGTCTATCACTTTTCTGTAACAATGTAACAACTCCTCTAGGATCCCAAACTTTAAATTGTAACTGATCATTTCTGAGGAAGAAATTTCATTTACTCATTCTTCCTTCATCCCATACTATATTTTGTCGTTGTCCATTTAATTTGCTAACATAATTTCTCTCAGCTAACTGAATGTTTTCTTCCCCTTTCCATACATTATCTTGGAATGTTTCTTCATAAGTTTCCACAAATCATCAATCTCTTTTTTGAATTTGTTTCTTTACTGAAGATTGTTGTCAGCTTCTGTTGGTTGCATCTTCTTTTTAGGCATGATACTATTGTATGAAACACTCATATTTTTCTCCAAACCAACTGAATTTTCCACCTCTATGCAACCTTCATATCTTTCTATCCAGCTTTCCAAAAATGTCATATCTTCCTCCAAATCTCTAAAAAATTATTTTGAATTTTGTACGTGATGATGGATTTCATCTTCAGGAAACAACATAGATTTTATATCCCTAATCACGACTTCATGTTCATCATTCCTCTTTGTAACTCCTTTCACAAGTGGTGCATTTAAGCTTTTCTCTTAATCTTGGCTTAGAACAAAGTAAGAGTTTTGTCCTCCTTTACCTTCATTACTTGTAACAAAATTTGCATTCCGCTCTTCCTCTAATTTTTTTACAGTTGTAGGTAACTGTCCACCATCTTCCATACCCGCATCCACATAAAAATAATTAGTTTTAAAAATATGATAATTTTGTATCTCATCCATTGCTTCATCCTCATTCTCTCCAAGCAATGTCCCTTTTGTTGGGTCACAATAGTGCAATTTTTCTTCCTTGTACTCAACTGCCTTCAATTCCCCTTCTTTCAACCAGGTTCTTATCATGTGCCTCATATTCTTCCGCAAATTTCTTGCAAACAATTCTTTAACTGGCCATTTAAATTTCTTCTTAAAAATTCATCCACATTTCTGGTCTTCCTCGTGTTTCTGTAGCCGCTCCATAAGTACATTTAGTTGTACTTTAACCTAGACGAATTCCCTATCAAACTTGTCATCACTCAACTTCCTCTTTATGTCATTTTACTTAACATATTCTTTCCTTCTCCTATGGCTTTCACCTGAACCTTTGTAATGACCCTCTGTGGTCATTCGTTTCTCTAAATTTGTGAGCTTTTCCATGCTCAACAATGAACTGCAACCAAGCCTCTCTTATGTAGCAAGTCTCATATAATTTATATTCAATACATCATCAATATTTCTTCAGTAGCTTGACCTTTTGGTATTTTATTTGTTTCTCTTGTTAGAACCTTCTCAAGCACTCCTTTGATCCTTTGGTTGTTGCACTTACTCGGTTTACTTCTTTTGAGAGCTTCCTCTACTACAAGGTTCTTCTCCTACAATTTTTTCACTTGTTCTCTCTATCACAACTTTAAAGCTATGATCCATTATCACTCTCCTTCAGTTTCTACCTGCAAACATCAATTCCTCTGCACAAATCAATTCAGAAATATAAAGACTAATTTACCTATTACACAACTGCAATTCTCCAACCTTATTCTATTGTGCAACCGTAATGTTTGTATCATAAACTATCCTATCTTTCAATCTCAAATAGCATAGTCATATATGACTCTCTTCTCTGAAGAGATAACCAACTTTGGTACCAAACAATTATGCAAGCGACAACTATTTGCAAATTTTAATCCACAAATTTAAAAATGTAGACAACAATTGCACTAAAAAATCAAATATATTTCATTAAGACCAAAATGTTAGGTCTTTATATTACTAGTATAGTCCCTTATTGTTGTTAGTGTAACCCCATTATTGTTATTGTTGTACCCCTGTAACCCCCATATTTTTATTATTGTGCCCTTAAATTATTATTGTTAGGTCGGCTAGGATTACATTGTGGCCCGATGGACTCCTATATATAGAAAGGAAGTTTTGTCATTTGTATCATCCAAGAATTTTTCATTAATGTAATGTATTGGAGGTTTGCCCCTCGAAGTGGCTTATTCCTAAGGTGTTGATATCTATTTTCTTCTATTTTTGGAGCTAGTTTCACAACATTTGGTATCAGAGCTTTGGATTCTAGGGCTTTCCTACTCCAAACAGGTTATCGTGGCATTTTCACTATAACATTTTTTCTACAAAGTTGTAGAAGCTGAAATTTTTAGGGCGCGAAGCTGAAGTCTGGAGGAACATCGTCGCAAGATTTCAGAGTTGTGTTCACAATATTTTCGAAGATATGGTCTGTGGAAGTTAGAGATTTTTCAGGCTCTCGAATTTCATCATAAAGAGGTGATCGTGGGAAAATATTCATAACTCTCTCTCTCAACATTGAATTGGAATGTTATAATATGTGGTCGCAATTACACGGATTGTAGTTTTGTTTCTATCAATTTTAGAGCCTAATGAGGAAACGGTGACATGTGGTAGGTCGTACAAGTTCGCTCTACTGAACCAGTCCATAGTTAGGTCATTGTGGGAGATTGGACATAACTTTTCCTTGAAGAATCCAAATCAGGTCAGACCTGTGGCATTAGAAATAGGATTCAAAGGGATACCCCAGGGTGAAATTTTAGATATTGAAGATCCGAAATCACAGATATAATTCAGTTTCAATATCGAGCTCCTCAAAAGCAAGAAAAGGGTGTGTATTTTGTTTTCTGAATTGCATAATTCTTGTGTAAAAAATCAATTTGAAGTGATTCCAAGGGCCTATTGAGCATATATTTCAGTATTGGGTTCTGAAATGTCTCTTAAAAAGAATTCAACACCCATTAAGCCATTAGAGTACTCTAATATGACTCATGAAGATGAATAATTGCAACATGATCTATCAAAATTACAAGAGCAAGTGCACCAAATTTCGCTCTCGCAAAGAGCAGCAAAAAATGAAATGGAAGTTTTGAAGAAAGGCATGGAAGTGAATATGGATGGTTTGAAGAAAGGCTTGGAAGCTAAGATAGATGGCGTGGAAGCTAAGATGGAGGACATTGAAGAAAAAATGAAAGAAAACATGGAAAACATGAAGAATGATCTAGAAGCAGACATGGAAGGTTTGACAAAGTAGATACAAAAAATGATTCCTAAAGGCGAAAAGATAGTAGAGGAAACTCATGATGAGAACAAAATACATGTTAATCATGATTTCATAAACTCTAATGTTGGATTGAAGAACCACCATATTCCAAAGATGGATATGAGGAAGTTTGAGGGCAAGGATCCCGTAACATGGATACTACATATGGAGCAAGATTTTGATCTTAATAATGCGCAAAACACATAAAAAGTATGCATTTAAACTTTAAATTTAGAACAAAATACATTTGTATGGTATCGATGGCTTTGCTCCCATAAAAAAAGTGTCACTTCATCAATTGTTACGGAGGAAATGATAGCACATTATGAGGATACAAAGAGCAACACCTTCTTTAGCCAATTGATAAATCTCAAACAAAAGGATTTAGTGGCGGAGAACATTAAGGACTTCCAAAAATTGAATATAAGGGTAACTAATATTCGAGAGGAACACATGATTGATGTCTTCATAGGGACTTTACATGATAACATCCAACATGAAGTTCGCGTTTGGGAACTTGATTCATTGGAGAAGGCATTCAGGTTGGCAAGAAAAATTGAATGTAAAATTATGGCGACAAGGAAGCATACCACTCACATCTACAAAGATGGAAGTGTTACTACTCTTGGACTTCCACAACCTACAAGGTTGACACCACAAAAATTGGAAGACAAAATATCAAAAGGGCTTTGCTACAGTTGTGATAGAAAATACACTGAAGGTCATAAGTGCACTGAGAATAAATTATTTTACATAGATTATGAAGAGGAGGAAGAAAATGAAGAAGAAACTTCAAAAGTAGAGGATATACACCAGGAAGAAACCCTAGAAGAAGAATAAATGATTCCGACCATATCATGTAATGCATTGGCAGGAATTACCACTCCTCAAACTCTCAAGATAGAAGGACATATCAAGAAGAAAAAGGTAATAGTGTTCATTGATTCGGGTAGTACCCATAATTTTATTCATTGTAAGGTAGCCAAGGAATTGAATTGTTTCCTATACCCAGCACCAAAATGTCAAGTGATGGTTGCAAATGGAGGAACTATAAATTTCTCTGGAAAATGCCATAATATCAAGCTAACCATGGGGGAATATGTATTGAATAGTCCAATGCTTTCAATTCCTATGGGAGGTGCTGATGTTGTACTAGGAGTACAATGGTTACAATCTTTGGGGACGGTAGCTTTTAATTTTCAAGAACTTTTCTTGAAATTTTTTTCAGAAGGAAAGGAATTCGAATTACGGGGTGTTGCGGGGAAGCCAGGAAGGATAATAAGCTCTAATGTCATGACAAAGCTTCTAAATAAAGAACAGCGAGGCGTAATTGCACAATTATGCTCACTAGAAGTTCCAACATCAAAATCATCTATTTCTGCAGATCTCCAACAAATCTTGGACAATCATTCCAAGGTGTTTGAAACTCCCAAAGGACTCCCACCTATTCGTGATCATGATCATGCTATTCATTTGATTCCAGGAAGTGTTCCTCCAAACATCAGGCCTTATAGATATCCTTATGTCCAAAAGAGCGAAATTGAACATATGATTGCAAAAATGTTAGAGGCGGGTATAATTCAACCTAGTCAAAGTTCTTTCTCTGCTCCTGTAGTATTGCTACACAAGAAGGATGGATCATGGCGCATGTGTCCGGATTATAGGGAGCTCAATAAGCTCACCATTAAAGATAAATTTCCCATTCCTGTGATTGATGAGTTATTGGATGAATTACATGGAGCAATTTATTTTACCAAGTTGGATCTTCGTTCAGGATATCATCAAATTAGAATGAAGACTGAAGATATTCCAAAAACATCATTTCGAACTCATGAGGGTCATTATGAATTTTTGGTCATGCCTTTTGGCATTACCAATGCACCTTCTACATTTCAAGGGTTGATGAATTCCATTTTCAAACCCTTCCTTAGAAAATTTGTGCTAGTATTTTTTTGATGATATACTAATCTACAGCAGGTCTTGGAAGGATCATGTTGAACATGTTGACAGGGTGCTCAAACTATTGCAGGAGAAACAATTATATGAAAAAAATCCAAATGTTTCTTTGGAGTACAAGAGGTGGAATATCTGGGTCATATTGTATCTCACGAGGGTGTTAAAGTAGACCCTAACAAAATTAAAGCCATTAAGGAATGGAAAGTCCCCACAACCATAAAGCAGTTGCGAGGATTTCTCGGGTTAACAGGGTATTATCGCAAGTTTGTTAAGAATTATGGTAGAATAGCAGCACCTCTAACAACATTATTGAAGAAAGATGCATTTTCATGGACTCCTGAAGCAACTAAGGCCTTTGAACATCTTAAAGAGGCAATGTGCCTAGCACCAGTCTTAGCTATGCCATACTTCACAAAAACCTTTATTGTGGAATGTGATGCCTCAGGAAATGGAATTGGTGCAGTTTTAATGCAGGAAGGAAGACCCATTGCTTTTGAAAGTTGTTCAATCAAAGGAAAGTATTTACAGAAACCTATTTATGAGAAGGAAATGTTAGCAATACTGCATGCACTAAAGAAACGACGAACTTACCTAATGGGAAGACACTTCAAGGTAAAAACTGATCATGATAGTCTTAAACATTTTTTGGAACAAAGACTATCTTCAGAAGAGCAGCAAAAATGGGTCACAAAGATGTTGGGCTATGACTTTGAAATAATCTACAAAAAAGGAAAACTTAATGTTGTTGCAGATGCACTCTCAAGAAAGAATGAAGAGGTGGAAGCATTGCTTTGTGCCATTTCTATTATCCAACCAGATTGGATAACCGAAGCAAGAGATGAATGGAAGAAGGAAAAGGATGTATGGACACTCATTCAAAAGTTGCAGCAAGATCCTAGTACATCTGATACATTTAGTTGGAAAAATGGTTCCTTATGGTACAAAGATCGCTTATATCTTTGTAAGAATTCCCAACTAAAACAAAAGATTCTTCTAGAATTGCACACTTCTCCTTTAGGAGGACACTCAGGATTTTTAAAAACTTACCACAGGGTGAAGAAAGAATTTTTTTGGGATGGCCTTAAATCTGATATTCAAAATTTTTTGGCGGAATGTTTGGTTTGCCAGCAGAATAAAGTTGAGACAATTAAGACCCCGGGTCTTCTACAACCTTTATCCATTCCAAGTCAACGTTGGGAGGAGATTTCAATGGATTTTATCACAGGTTTACCTAAGTCCAAAGGAAGGAGTGTCATCATGGTGGTAGTTGATAGACTTACCAAGTATGCACACTTTTGTGCATTATCTCATCCATTTAAAGCAAGTACAGTTGCTACTACATTTATGGACACAATTCAAAAGCTACATGGAAGCCCCAGGGTTATTGTGAGCGATAGAGATCCCATTTTTACTGGAAATTTTTGGACGGAGTTATTTTCTTGTTTGGGTACTCAATTAGCTCATGGCTCATCTTATCATCCTCAATCTGATGGTCAAACTGAGATCGTAAATAAATGTTTGGAAGGATATCTTCGTTGTTTTGTATCTGATAAACAAACACAATGGGTCAAGTGGTTACCTCTTGCTGAATGGTGGTATAACACTTCCTTCCATACTGCAGCAAAAATGACCCCATTTATGGCACTTTATGGATATCATCCACCATGCATCACATCATCTTTAAGGGAAAATTCGAAGGTTCAAGCAGTGGAAGATCACATCGAGCATCAGCAAGAAGTTCTCCAACTCTTAAAGGATAACCTGAATTTGGCACAAAATCGAATGAAACAACAGGCAGATCAACATCGCAGCGAGAGAAGTTTTGATGTAGGAGATTGGGTATTTTACGGCTACAACCATACAAACAAATGTCCCTCAAGCAAGCTAAGAAGGATAATAAATTATCGCCAAAGTACTATGGTCCTTACAAGGTGTTGCAAAATATTGGTACTATGGCATACAAATTGGAGCTTCCTGCTTCTTCGCGAGTGCATCCAGTTTTCCATGTTTCATGCTTAAAAAAGGTTATAGGGGACAAACTTCTAGTTCAAACAATATTTCCAGAACTTGATGAGGAAGGAAAAACCATATTGGAACCTGAAGCAGTCATGGAAATAAGAACTCGAGAACTACGAAATCAATCAATTTCAGAGTATCTCATCAAATGGAAGAACTTAGCCACTGAAGATTCTACATTGGAGGATGAGAATTTTATATAAAATCACCCAGAGCTACTCAAGCATTGAGGACACCACTTTTTTGAAGGAGAGGATCATGTTAGGTCCCTATATTACTAGTATAGTCCCTTTGTGTTGTTAGTGTAACCCCCTTATTGTTATTTTTGTACCCATGTAACCCCCATATTGTTATTATTGTGCCCTTAAATTATTATTGTTAGGTGGGCTAGAATTACATTGTGGCTCCACTAGGATTACATTGTGGCCCCATGGACTCCTATATATAGAAAGGATGTTTTTTCATTTGTATCATCCAGGAATTGTTCATTCATGTAATGTATTGGAGGTTTCCCCCTCAAAGTGGCTTATTTCTAAGGTGTTGATATCTCTTTTCTTCCATTTTTGGAGTTGGTTTCACAACACAAAATATTTACAATATAATATTGGCATGATTATCATTGGCCATTTACTCATACTCCACACCTACCCCATACTCACACACTTTTTTTCATTATGCATTTCATGATTAAGATATACATAGATTACATTTAATGAACCTCGTGGGTTCAAGTCCACTAAGTTAAGATGTATTGTACTTGTCTAAGGCAAAAATCGACAAAGCTGGATTTCTATGAAACCTTCCATATTTTTTAAACTAATACTATCCTAACTACCATGCTTTTCTATATATTTTACGTAATTTATAAATCCTAGAGATTTTTCCATCTTTTATAAGTTATATACTTTTCTACAGGAATTTTGAAAATTTCCACTTTGAATATACCCCTAGATGATCCTTCATCAATGTGGTTAGGATGGACTACTAACGTTGGTGGAAACTAGGCTATAGGAATGAAATAACCATTTCCGGTGTGAAGGAAAAACTAGTATTGTATTTATGGTATTTGTTTATTGTATTTGCCCAGGGTATTATGATCAATGATATTTCACGGTAAATTACAGAAACTTGGAGAAGGGGAAAAAGAGGAAAATTTTAATAAATAATTAGGGAATATGTGGAGATATTTTTCTATGGTATTTACCCAAAGTATTATGGTCCATAGTATTTGATAGTAAATTATAGAAACTTAGAGAAGGTCCAATGGAGAGTTATAAAGGAAGAAGGAAGGAGGAATGGAAGGCATTCGACTGTGATATTTTCTCTATGCATTTGTATTGGAGGCCAATTAGGAGAGTTTCTGTAAGCGAGGATCTCAAGGGAGATCATCATGCTAGCTTCAGCAGGATCTAATTTCACCCTAGCCAACAAGCCAAATTTGGTGATACAATATATCACCTTAGCTGGTTTAATTATGTTCCATCTATTTGGTTTCGGGGAGGTGGTTTAGCTGGAGAAGAGGGACTTTAAGATTGGATCTGGATATCTTATATGAGATTTTTTCATTCCAACTAGTCCCATGGTAGGTCCATCCAAGATACACAAGTGTGCATATTGGTTATATTTTTAGTTTGTGTTTGATGACCGTATTGTGTTGCCGTAGATTAATTTTGGGACATTATCACAACTATTGTTATGTATGGTCATTACAGTTAATAAATAAAGTTATGTTCTATTATTTCTCGTAGTGTCTGCATTTTCCATATTTCCATTGATTTATTTGGGTAGTAGTTATTGATTATATTTTGTTTATGCATCCAACATATTTTGTGTTCCATGAGGGTTTGAGTTTTATTTACAGTAAATTATTTGGAATATTTTATTTGTGCACGAGTGTTTTAACACAGTAAATTATTTTCTCATGGGTTTTCAAGTTTATTCCAGATTATTTTTCATAATTCCAAAACAAAATATTATAGTGGTATTACAGTTGTGCATCCTTCCATCCAGAGGTTTTTTATTTCCAATTTATCTGTAGGATTATTCAATGCTTTCATGAAGTGAACTTCAATGGTATTTATTCTCATGCTAGCTCACAATTTCAAACTTCGGTTTTATTCGGTATCACCCTGGCTGGCTTTATTTTAATTTCCTAGTTGATTGAATGTGGAGCTTCTACATTGGTTTGAGGTAATTATTTTTTATTGCAAAAAAAAATATAGTAAAGCATATTCTAGTGTTGGTCGATTTCTTGGGTTTTCGATCTATTGAAATATTTGGTGCAAAAGATCTAAATTTTATTTTCTTTGATCGAAGGGTAATATATTTGAGTAGTTGATAAGATTTCTATGAAGATCTACCAAGTTCGTAGTTACTACGATATTTTGTTATCAAAGAATTGTTTTTCAGTTATTATTTGCAGAACAAGGGTTTATTGCTACAAGAATTTTTATTATCTTGTGGAGGAAATTTTATGGCACATGTTCGGGGCTCAAAGATTTTATTGCAGAAGAATTTATTCCACACAAAATATTGTTTCATTGGGTCAAGGGATTAATATTTTTATTGAAGTAAATCACTTCTCCAATTATTTTTTATAGGAAAATGATTTCCATAAAGGCCAAGATTAATTTAGAGGGTTTATTATTTTTATTATTATAGAAAAAATTCAAGTTCATTTCCAATATCATTTAGCTAGTATTTTCACATCCTATTATTGATCTATTTTATTGAAGGAGTTGAAGGATTTATCATTGGTTCGATTTTTCCTATCTGTTTGATTTTGTGGAGGTTTTTTTACATGAGTATGGGTTTTACCATCTTCATTAATTGCAATAGATCACCCTTCATCATTATTTATTGACCAACAATGGATCAATTCTCTTCTTAGAGGATCAAGGGGTTTTCTCACTTTATCTTCAACATTTCGATTAGTTAAGGAGGGGGCCGTGTTTTCTCACCACTTTGGCAAAGGGTTGTGAAGGAAGAAACAAGTTTCTATTGGGGAAGCGTACCATTTTACAAAGGCTGAAAAGGGTTTGGAGATAAGGCCTAGAGGCCAACCTTTATTTGTAGGTCAAGGAGGAATTGGAGACTAGGCATGGAGGAATTTTCAATTTTGGGGACCGATTTAGTTGGCCATAAAGAGAGGGGACCAAAAACCCCTTGTTTTTTATAGCTTCAAATCTGCCAAAATCCCAAGTGGCTAAGTGGCCATTCAAAGTTCATTCCTCTTCCCATTAATTATACCATTGTAGGGAACTCAATTTCGTGACTAGGTATGATTTATTTGCTACAACAAAGGATATTTGTATTTTTTTCCATTAGAAAACTCTTTCGACACATTATATAGTCATCAACTTCTTATATCAGTTTTTTAGGGTGAATGTATAAGATTTCAAGTTATGGCATTGTAATTATCCTCAAGTGATAAATAAAGAATCTTAAATTTTTCATATGTTGTTCCTTATTTGCTACATGTTTGATGTAATTATGTGATGAATAGATTAGAGACTTCTCTCTTTATCATCCATTTCTCTATCTAGAAACAAATGAGGGGGTATATGATCAGATTTTCCTCAATAGATTTATTTCAAATCATAGTATCATTGTGCTAGTAGTTGATATCCATTGCAAAATAGAGGAATTGATTTTTTAGCATGTGAAATATGGATCTTGAGAAGGCCTTAGAGGACATCAAGAGATGGAATAAATAACTTTCACTTGGTCTTTAGGAAAACAAAGTAGTGGACCCTTCACAAAAAGAGTCTATGCTATCCTTAAACACAAGCAATATAGAAACCTAGAAAAGGAAGAAGAAGTGGGGAATTTTCTCTTTGCACTCAGATTCGAGTTGTAGTGTATGAGGTCAAGAGATCTCCTTCCTAAGTTGGAGGAAATAACTCATGTTTATCCAAGGTATACCAATCAAATTGTAAGTGTTTAAGTTCGGCTGTAAAACCATCCATGTCTATTTTGATATAGGCCAGACTCTTGGAGCACCCTTGTGAAGAGGTAAGGTTGACAGTTTCCTATTGCCTTAGCATGATCACAATGTTAACTTAACCTAAACCTCCCTAGAATTATTTCATCATGAAGAAGGTTTTGCAACTGATTGTGGAATGTTATCAAGGGTTGC